>CM042384.1:19091991-19181991 GCA_023634145.1 Thymallus thymallus | reverse complement strand
ATCCATACATACAAAGAAACCAAAACAAATAAGTTCAGAAATTAAGTTGTGTAATAATGTGAAATTACACAGGGAAAAAGTATTGAATACATGAAGAAAGGGAGGTTCAAAAAGGCATGGAAAGCCAAGACAACAGCTGAAAACTATCAGTAAATAAAAAGCAATCCAGCCCCCTGTCAGGGCAAATTAATATCAGCTGGTTCAGTCCCAACTGATGGCCTACAAAAAGGTCTCATTGCCAAGGTGTCACACAAGACACATCTCATGATGGGTATAAGCAAAGAGCCGTCTCAAGACCTTCGCAACCTAATTGTTGCAAAACATAATGATGGCATTGGTTATAGGCACATTTCTAAGCTTCTGAATGATCCAGTGAGCACTGTTGGGGCCATAATACGGAAGTGGAAAGACAATAATTTCACCATAAATTTGCCTTGACCAGGTGCTCCTCGCAAGATTTCTGACAGAGGAGTGAAAAGAATAATCAGAAGAGTTGTCCCAGAGCCAAGGACCACTTGTGGAGAGCTTCAAAAATACCTGCAATTAGCAGGTACTGTTGTCTCAAAGAAAACAGTAAGTAATGCACTCCACCGCCATGGCCTGTATGCACGCTCACCACGCAAGACTCCATTGCTGAAAAAAAAGCATGTTGAAGCTCGTTTAAAGTTTGCTGCACAACATTTGGAAAAGCCAGTGAAATACTGGGAGAATATAGTGTGGTCAGATGAGAGCAACATTTTACTGTTTGGATGTCATAATACACACCATGTTTGGAGGAGAAATGGCACTGCACATCACCCTAAAAACACCATACCAACAGTGAAGTTTGGAGGTGGGAACATCATGGTGTGGGGCTGCTTTTCAGCAAATGGTACTGGCAAACTTCACATAATTGAAGGAAGGATGAATGGGCAAATTTACGAGGAGCACCTGGTCGAGGCAAATTTATGGTGAAATGATTGTCTTTCCACTTCCGTATTATGGCCCCAACAGTGCTCACTGGAACATTCAGAAGCTTAGAAATGCGCCTATAACCAATGCCATCATTATGTTTTGCAACATTTAGGTTGCGAAGGTCTTGAGACAGCTCTTTGCTTTTACCCATCATGAGATGTGTCTTGTGTGACACCTTGGCAATGAGACCTTTTTGTAGGCCAACAGTTGGGACTGAACCAGCTGATATTAATTTGCACTGACAGGGGGCTGGATTGCTTTTTAATTACTGATAGTTTTCAGCTGTTGTCTTGGTTTTCCATGCCTTTTTGAACCTCCCTTTCTTCATGTGTTCAATACTTTTTCCCTGTGTCATTTCACATTATTACACATAACTTAATTTCTGAACTTATTTGTTTTGGTTTCTTTGTATGTATGGATTACTTGGGTTGTTACCAACATCTGGTGAAACTTTCATGTCAATAGCACCTTAGGAAATATATTTACTGAGACAAACGGTGACGTGTTCAATACTTATTTCACCCTCTGTATGCTACTGTATCAATCATGAATTTGTTCATGTCATCATACGAGTCATTTATGATTTGAAATGCAATCAAGCATTTTAGTTTAAAAATAAAATAAAGTGAGCCTTGAATAATTAGCTTAAACAATAAATAAACCATTCCATTTTAGAAATTGCATTCCCGAATGAATGTGACTGTTTTAAGTCTTTGCTGTAATAAAGGCTTACAGAAAAATGTTACAACAGACTCTCTGGTGCGCTTATAATTTATTTAGTGTTGTTAACATTGTTCCAAAAGGTCAGAAAAATTATAATCTAACAGCACCTGTTAATATGAACGCAGCTTTTGCTCCTTACCTCTCCAGTATTTTCCACAACTAGTCAAATTTATTCCACACATCTGACTTTCTCTTTACCTCATGAGCAACCAGTAGCCTAAAAATTATCCTGTTTCGAGTTCGTCATGTCCTCTGCATTTTGCTGTTATGGTGTTTCGGAGTTTGTTATAACCAATTTATTGATGTGATTATGATAGGCTATAAGTCAGGCCCTATTGGTCACGTGCATGTGATGCATACATGTATCACGTAAAGAGAGCAAGGGTTGAGGGATTTTTGTGACAAAACTTTTCAGTCAAAAATGCCTGTAATTATGTTGCAGCTTCAGCAACATGGACAGCACGATACACACTGTGGTGGTCGCTGCAGCAGGGAGGAGAAAGAGACAACGAGTGCTAGTCTTAGTCACTCGCTGTCTTTTTAATGTATTTTTTAACTTAGAGCGGCAAGTCTGAGCCCGGCCCAATCAAATCAATTGCTGGTCGGACTCCCTCTAGTCATTTGTGTCATAATTATTAAAAGCATCAGACAAAATGAAAATTGTTGATTTGATTAAAACACATAGGATGTATCTATATGGAAAAATATATGCTTTAACATTTCAACCAATCTATTGGCCGAAAGAACAGACAACTCTTGGTCGACCAAGATTTTTTTTAGTCAGGGACAGTCCTAGAAAAGAGAGTTAAAGGTTAGAGAGGAGAGAGAGAGAGAGAGAGAGAGAATTAAAGGTTAGAGAGAGAGAGAGAATTAAAGGTTAGAGAGAGAGAGAGCGAGTTAGAGAGAGAGAGAGAGAGAGTTAGAGAGAGAGAGAGAGAGAATTAAAGGTTAGAGAGAGAGAGAGAGTTAAAGGTTAGAGAGAGAGAGAGAGTTAAAAGTTAGAGAGAGAGAGAGAGTTAAAGGTTAGAGAGAGAGAGAGAGTTAAAGGTTAGAGAGAGAGAGAGAGTTAAAAGTTAGAGAGAGAGAGAGAGTTAAAGGTTAGAGAGAGAGAGAGAGTTAAAGGTTAGAGAGAGAGTTAAAGGTTAGAGAGAGAGAGAGAGAGAGAGAGAGAGAGAGAGAGAGAGAGTTAAAGGTTAGAGAGAGAGAGAGAGTTAAAGGTTAGAGAGAGAGAGAGTTAAAGGTTAGAGAGAGAGAGAGAGTTAAAGGTTAGAGAGAGAGAGAGAGTTAAAGGTTAGAGAGAGAGAGAGAGTTAAAGGTTAGAGAGAGAGTTAAAGGTTAGAGAGAGAGAGAGTTAAAGGTTAGAGAGAGAGAGAGAGAGAGAGTTAAAGGTTAGAGAGAGAGAGAGAGTTAAAGGTTAGAGAGAGAGAGAGTTAAAGGTTAGAGAGAGAGAGAGAGTTAAAGGTTAGAGAGAGAGAGAGAGAGAGAGTTAAAGGTTAGAGAGAGAGAGAGAGTTAAAGGTTAGAGAGAGAGAGAGAGAGTTAAAGGTTAGAGAGAGAGAGAGAGAGTTAAAGGTTAGAGAGAGAGAGAGAGTTAAAGGTTAGAGAGAGAGAGAGAGAGTTAAAGGTTAGAGAGAGAGAGAGAGTTAAAGGTTAGAGAGAGAGAGAGAGAGTTAAAGGTTAGAGAGAGAGAGAGAGTTAAAGGTTAGAGAGAGAGAGAGAGTTAAAGGTTAGAGAGAGAGAGAGAGAGTTAAAGGTTAGAGAGAGAGAGAGAGAGTTAAAGGTTAGAGAGAGAGAGAGAGAGAAAGTTAGAGGAACGACTGAACATCCAGTGTGTGTGTGTGTGTGTACCTGAAGGGCTCTGTCTCGTGAACGTCCAGTGCGGCTCCTCGTATACGTCCTTCCTTCAGGGCCTGAGCCAGAGCCTTCTCATCCACCAGACCCCCCCGCGCAGAGTTCACCAGGAACGCTCCCTGACGCATCTTCAAGGGACCACACACACAGTGTTAAAGTAATACACACCTGCATAACTCACTGAACAAGTATAACAGACCTGGGAGGACTAGACTTTAACTATACCATGTGCAAAGTTACTTTTTTCAGTGGAACATATTTTAAAACTATTTGAATACAGATCCCACAAAATTACTACTTTTTAAAACTATTTGAATACAGATCCCACAAAATTACTACTTTTAAAAACGATATGAACAGATCTGAGAAAGCAACTACATAAAACAAATATTTGAATACAGTAATAATTCCATTATTATGCAATTAAAGCAATGTCAAAATTGAATAGACATGTTACGTGTTGCTGTATCACCTTATGATATTAAGTGTTGCTGTATTACCTTATGATGTTACGTGTTGCTGTATTACCTTATAATATTAAGTGTTGCTGTATTACCTTAAGATATAGATAGATAGATAGATAGATAGATAGATAGATAGATAGATAGATAGATAGATAGATAGATAGATAGATAGATAGATAGATAGATAGATAGATAGATAGATAGATAGATAGATAGATAGATACTTTATTTATTCTTTGTCAAGCAGCTACAACAACAAAACACAGGGCAGGTGCAAAATGACACAACAAAAGTACACAAAAGACAGATACACGGTACATGATACATAGAGCGGCAGTATGAAAAAGTATAGAAATACAAGATATCTGGAGTCCAAAAAAAAGCTTTAAAAAGACATTGCATAGTATGGGGTGGTTGGCTGAATATGTACACTATACATTGGTGGATGTTGGACGGTTAACTATACTATACAGGTCGATGGCAGAGAAATACTTCAGTAGCTAAAAATGCATATGATATGAGCGAGGGTAATAATAGTTTACTTAATAGACAGACTGGCTAAATGAACAGGTAAGTGAATATTTTGCATGGTTAAATTAGCTGTACAGGTAAATATACAGTTACAGTGGGGAGAACAAGTATTTGATACACTGCCGATTTTGCAGGTTTTCCTACTTACAAAATCGTCAGTGTATCAAATACTTGTCTTCCCCACTGTATATTTACAGATAAGTGAATACTTGCATGGTTACACAAACTGTACAGGTAAATGACAGGAAGAGATCCTTAAGTAGCTAAATGTGTGTATGATATAATTTTGGGTAATAATAGTAATTCCCTTAAAATACAGTCCTTAGTGTGCAGGGTTTAATTACAGACAACTGCACGTATTGCACATTCGATATACTAAAAGCAATGAGAAAAGGTGCAACTCCCAGGATACTAATATGCATTCCTGAGTGAATGCCTACGTAAGTTAGGTCCAAGAATTACTAGCAATATCGCACGTGATATGATATAACAACTGTACATGAGTATGTATATACAGACCTGCATGAATAAATAGGTCCTGAGTGAATGAGTGATGACGGACCAGAGTTGCTCACGGATGGATGCATAATTGTTAAACTAGGTCCTAGCACCCCAACAGTTCCAGATCTATGTTGCCGACGGCACGGCACCCCGGTGAGGCATTATATAGTCTAATAGCCGCCGGCAGGAAGGACCTCCTGTAGCGCTCTCTGGCACACCGTGGTGGGATCAGTCTGTGACTGAAGGTACTCCTCTGCGTCATAACCATGGCGGGCAGAGGGTGGGTGACGTTGTCCATGATGGCCAGCAGTTTGGCC
This sequence comes from Thymallus thymallus, assembly GCA_023634145.1. Lineage (NCBI taxonomy): Eukaryota > Metazoa > Chordata > Actinopteri > Salmoniformes > Salmonidae > Thymallus > Thymallus thymallus. The sequence continues at coordinate 19,176,651 of CM042384.1, read as the reverse complement.
AGGATCCGTCTCTCCGCCACCTCCTCTAGTGTCAAGAGTGTCAAGGCTCATCCCCAGGACAGAGCTAGCCTTCCTGATCAGCTTATTTACCCGAGAGGCATCACCGGCTTTAATGTTTGCTCCCCAGCACACCACTGCAAAAAAGATGGCACTGGCCACCACAGACTGGTAGAAGGTATGCAGTAGTTTACTGCACACGTTGAAGGACCAGAGCCTCCTCAGAAAGTAGAGTCGGCTCTGGCCCTTTTTGTACAGGGCCCCGGTGTTACCAGCCCATTCCAGCCTGTTGTCCATATGGACTCCCAGGAACTTGTATGTCCCAACCATTTCCACATCCATCCCCTGTATAGGGACTGCAGTCAGTTGTGCCTTGGTTCTCCTGACGTCCACCACCATCTCCTTTGTTTTGATGATGTTGAGCTGAAGGTGGTTCTGCTCACACCACAACACAAAGTCACTGATTGTGCTCCTGTACTCCTCCTCCTGCCCACCGCTGATGCACCCTACAATTGCGGAGTCATCCGAGAACTTCTAGGTGGCATATTTCAGAGTTATATCTGAAGTCAGAGATGTAGAGGGTGAACAGGAAGGAGGACAGGACCGTTCCCTGGGGGGCCCTGTGTTTCTCACTGCCCCTTCTGACACACAGCTCTGTAGTCGCACAAATTGTGGCCTACCGGTCAGGTAGTCCGTGACCCAGAAGACTAAGGGTGCTTCCACTTTCATCCTCCTCATCTTCTCACCCAGTAGCAGGGGCTGAATGGTATTGAAGGCACTGGAGAAGTCAAAAAACATAACCCTCACAGTGCAACCTGCATTGTCCAGGTGAGAGTAGGCCCTCTGCAGAAGGTAGATGATTGCATCATCCACCCCGATGTTGCGCTGGTATGCAAACTGCAGGGGGTCCAGTGATGTACACACCAGGGGTCTGAGGTGAGCGAGGACTAACCTTTCCAGGGTCTTCATGATGTGGGATGTTTTTCAGGGTCTTCATGATGTTAAGTGTTGCTGTATTACCTTGATGTTAAGTGTTGCTGTATTACCTTATGATGTTATTACCTTGCTGTATTAGCTTATGTAACCATGAACATATGTGTTAGTCATTTTAAAGATGCAGAAGTGGTCTAGTCTAATTCCATGATCCTCATGTATTTCATTCTAGATTGGGTAGCAGGTAGCCTAGTGGTTGCCAGATCGAATCCCCGAGCTGACAAGGTAAAACTCTGTTGTTCTGCCCCTGAACAAGGCAGTTAACCCACTGTTCCTAGGCAGTAATTGTAAATAAGAATTTGTTCTTAACTGACTTGAACTAACTGTTGTTGTTTTTGGTTCTTCGTCAAATATTTGGCAGCCATCAAATATTATTTTTTTTTGTTTTCAAATAACGTGCATACAGTATATTCAAATATGATTTAGTTTTCCGGGAGGTATTCAAAATACTGCTGGAAAAAAAAGTTTTTCTCTTATTTTTTCATTTACTTTATTTATAGATTTTCAGATATAACAATATTATTTGTTTTTCTGAGACCTGTATTTGAATATCAAAGAAAACAGTATAGTGGAAACTATATTAACTATATTCCACTGCCTTGAGTATTTCAAAAGTTTTCATATAAACTACAAAATACAACCATGTTCTGCCCAGGTCTGATATCCAGACATTGGGGCACAGAAAGAAAGGGAAAGGAAGATCAATGATCATAGCAACACAGAGTTCTTACTGTCTTTTATAGCAATGAATGAATGACAGATCTCTTGTCTTGCATTTTGTCATGACAACCCTGACGTTTTTAAAGAGACAGTGTACAATTTTCAATGTAACGCATCTCAATAGGAAAAGTGTGCTTTTACACAAATGTAGAAACCTAATATTCCACAAATGACTATGTAATTTCAATGACAGGTATTCGTATCAACATTTTAGCTTTCATAATAAACTAATGTCTTTATAGTATTACATATTAGTTTCTAGGGCACAGCATGTGCTTCAAAAGTAGCTAGAACTCATAAAAGGCCCAATATAGGCTGTATCTCAAACAATTAAAACGTTTTTTCTGGTGCTCTTAAATGGAATGTGGTGCTCCTTTTTAAAGTTCGAGCACCAGTGCTTCCAATTAATTGTTTTTCCATTTAGATTCCTGTGCATACCTGTTTGATGGTGAAGTCATTGATGAGGTGGTGGTTGTGTTCATTGAGGCTGCAGTGTAGAGAGACACAGTCAGAGTGGATCAGCAGGTCCTGGAGAGTAGCCATTCTCTGCAGGCCCAGGGAGCGCTCCACACCATCAGGCAGGTAGGGGTCGTAGAAGATCACCCCGAAACCAAACGCCTTGGCCCGCAGAGCCACCGCCTGGCCCACACGACCTGTAGAGAGAGAGCAACACAGGGTTAACAATTGTTTTCCCTAATGTATTTTGGTGGGGCATATAGGCACCCAAAGCAAATTCCAGGGCCTCTGGCAGACCCAATTGTTGATTGAAAAGAGGCAAGACTAGGGCCAGACTTACACCAAAATCAGCGGCTCCAAATCTGCCCATTCTCCACTACCTCCTAACTCCATCAACTTCTATACCCTTGCCCCCAGTACCCCCACTTACCCAGGCCGATGAGGCCCAGCGTCTCCCCCCGGATGCGGGCAGCGTCGCCGGCCACCTCCCTGATCTGCTCCACGCTGGAGGCCCTGGTGCCCTCCCTAAGGGCCTGGTGCATCCAGGTGACCCGACGGTACAGGTTTAGGATCAGACACAAGGATGTGTCGGCCGTCTCCTCCACCGACGACGCCGGCACGTTACACACCGCGATGCCTGGGGGGAGGAGGGGGAGAGAGGACGGAAGGGGCAGAGCTTGTAAAGTCAAATCAAATCAAATGTTATTTGTCACATGAGCCAAATACAACAGACCTTACAGTGAAATACTTACAATGCAGATAAGAAAAATAAGTGAGTAAGAATAAGTAAAAATGTAATTGATAAGTAAAAAAAAATGTTATAATAATAATTAAAGAGAAGAAGTAAAATAGGTAAACTTTTAGCAGAACATAGGGCCTCAGGCCAGTGAAGTGGTGGTCTGTGTATCTGATGTGTAATATTGATCTGTGTGTGTGTGTGTGTGTGTGTGTGTGTGTGTGTGTGTGTGTGTGTGTACCTGTTTGTCTGCATACTGTGTGTGTGCATCCGTGCGTGACTCACCCAGCTCAGCTGCGGCTTTGATGTCGACGTTGTCGAAGCCGCTGCCGATCCTGACGATGACTCGGAGGCCTTTGAACTTGTCCAGGTCGTCTCTAGAGAGAGTGATGGTGTGGTAGAGCAGAGCCCCCACTGCCTCGTTCAGCACCTACGGAGTCAACACACATTAATACAGCCTCGTTCAGCACTTACGGAGTTAACCCACACATTAATACAGCCTCGTTCAGCACCTACGGAGTTAACCCACACATTAATACAGCCTCGTTCAGCACCTACGGAGTTAACCCACACATTAATACAGCCTCGTTCAGCACCTACGGAGTTAACCCACACATTAATACAGCCTCGTTCAGCACCTACGGAGTTAACCCACACATTAATACAGCCTCGTTCAGCACCTACGAAGTAAACACAGCGTTAGTCAGGGTTAATGCAGACAGCTATACTGCTGGTTTTCTAGGTTAGAACAGAGCTGTTACCACAGCCTTGTAAAGCTGGAATCCTTCATGGAGAAACAGCCACGTCATATTAAAACAAAAACGTTACTGCCAACATCCAACACCATTTTTCCCCCCAGACATCATTGCATGTGCTATAGAACCAGCATATGCAGTTCAATTATTTTTTTACCATGATGCACAGCGCTTCCCCAGCACTCCCCTGCTCCGTCAACAAAACAAGAACATTGGCTGTGGGGTGGACAATGGCACCGTTTCTCTCTGCAGCATATTCTTTCTTTAAGGGATAGTTCATCAATACTAAACATATGGCTGGCAGTCAGGAAGTAGTCAGGAAGTACTCTTCAATGACTTATAAGGAACTGCTGCTTATAGCCACATGAACAGGATGCTTAAACCAACACGGAGTATATCATCATGCATGTCTGTGCACGTACATGTTTGTCTCATGTCTGAGCGTGTGTGTACGTACGTGTTTGTCTCATGTCTGAGCGTGTGTGTACGTACGTGTTTGTCTCATGTCTGAGCGTGTGTGTACGTACGTGTTTGTCTCATGTCTGAGCGTGTGTGTACGTACGTGTTTGTCTCATGTCTGAGTGTGTGTGTCTCTCTACCTTCTCGTGGATCTCCTGGGTGGACTGGGCATCACAGAAGGCCACAGTGGCCACGTCTTTCAGGATGGGCATCTCTATGGTGCAGTCACGCCCGTCCAGCAGGGCCACCAGGGGCCGGGGGTGCATCGGCCCGTTCAGGATTGGGGGGCGGATGCCTGCCAGGGGAAAGGGGGCATTATGAAACATCACTAAATGTTGCATTCTTCTGAAATCTTACGGGCCAGGTTGGAAAATTGCCATATTATAATCAAACTATAAGAGTTTATCTGATGTTTACAGTCTATTTTGAGTTGGTTGCTTGCTCAGGCAAAATAGCTTCCTTTGGGAATATGTGATAGATTGAGAAACACTGCATACCACAGCATGTTTTTCAGATGTCAGTGCCCCCCCCCCCCAATTGCCATCTACCACCATGCATTACATCTGCATGGAAATAATAATTAATCATTGAACACTTAGGGGCCAGAATGTGACAAAGACAGAAGAGCACGAGCCTAAGACCTGGTAAAGGTCACTAGAGACATCTGGTCAACAACAGCTACAATCATCACTGATACCACCATCACTTGTCTCTGTCTCTCTATCTGAACTGATTATAATCTGCCCTTCTCTCTGTCACACAGAAGTGTAACACACATACACACACACCTAGACCAGAACCACCCCCTACCCACTAACACAAAAAAACACACTTCCGTACAGGTGTATGGTGGGGGGTCATGTATCTCACTGGAGCATTTACTTGAACAGAGGGAAGGACGCACGCAGAGGCCGACACATAGACAGACATGCACAAACACACACACTCTGTTCTGTGTCATAGTGAGGAAGGGGCGTGGGACAAAGATTTGTGGACGCTTCCTGTGATGTCGGAGTACTTCCCAATAGACATACATCCCCCTAAAATATAACTGGGCCTATGTGAGGTGACTTAAGAACGTGAATGTGCATCTCATTAAAAAACATCAAGCAGTTTCCTTTATCTTAATGTCCGTATGCTGGAGATCACAATGGATTCACAATGACTGGTTTACAAAAGGCAACTGTAGAACACACACATATATTTGAGTAAAGTACCCTTGAATCCATCGAGGCCTACGGAGCACAAGCATGGCCGCGCACACAATGCAATTCATTCAGCGTTTCATTCATTCATTCATTCTCCCTCCCTCCTTTCATTTGCCTCCACTTCCTCCTCCTCCTCGCTCTTTCCCTCTGACTGTGGTTTGAAGAGTGAGGGAGGGGTGAGGGGGAGGGGCAGGGGAGGATGATAATGCAACGCTGCTCCACCCAACCTCCAGCCAGACACACACACATACACACCCAACCTCCAGCCAGACACACACGCACACACTGGAGCCGTGCATACACACACACACAGTTTCTCAATTCCTTTAACAGCTACAGGGACGTGCCGAGCAAAAAGGAAACGGCACACACACACACATTCGTCGGCAACACCACACCCAAGGCCATATCACACCTCTCTGTCTTCAAGCTCTCTTTCACACACACACTTTACGACACACACACGGAGCCTAACCTTGCATTATGAAGTTGGCCAGCCTGTCTTCCTCTCTCTCACCTTGCTCTCTACTTCTAGCTTTCTCTCTCTCTCTCTCTCTCTCTCTCTCTCTCTCTCTCTCTCTCTCTCTGTCAGACTGTTATTGTATGGCTAGGTCCCTGCTGTCATCCACACCCAGGCCCTCCCCCACCACCCGGCTCCAATCACGGGCGGCTCTATTGAGGGCCAGCCAACCAGCACTAACCTCATTAGCATAGCCAGGCAATGACTGGGCTGAGGGCTGTTGTTGTTTTTTAAAGAGACAGCTGGCCCGTTTCCCTGTAGCCACGACCCCTCACCCTGCTCCTCTCACTCCTCTCAGGGGACCGGACTCTTCCAGACAACTCCCTCCATTTTATCACAACGTCACCCAAGAGCTGCATTTTGCACCATTTTATTTAGCTTTGTAGAACAGTATAGACAGTACAAACCAGAATGAAGACAAATACGTCCAGAAATTAATAAGATAACTGGGACATCTTTAATTAGATATATATTAGTAAAAATAAAGAAAAACCCTTGAATGAGTAGGTGTTCTAAAAGTCGGAAGTTTACATACACTTAGGTTGAAGTCATTAAAACTCATTTTTAAACCAGTCCACAGATTTCATGTTAACAAACTATAGTTTTAGCAAGTCGGTTAGGACATCTACTTTGTGCACAAGTAATTCTTCCAACAATTGTTTACACAATTCCAGTGGGTCAGAAGTTTACATACACTAAGTTGACTGTGCCTTTAAACATCTTGGAAAATTCCAGAAAATGATGTCATGGCTTTAGATGCTTCTGATAGGCTAATTGACATCATTTGAGTCAATTGGATGTGTACCTGTGGATGTATTTCAAGGCCTGCCTTCAAACTCAGTGCCGACATAATGGGAAAATCTAAAGAAATCAGTCAAGACCTCAGAAAGAAAATTGTAGACCTCCAAAAGTCTGGTTCATCCTTCGGAGCAATTTCCAAACGCCTGAAGGTACCACATTCATCTGTACAAACAATAGTACGCAAGTATAAACACCATGGGACCACGCAGCCGTCAAACTGCTCAGGAAGAAGACTCGTTGTCTCCTAGAGATTAACGTACTTTGGTGCGAAAAGTGCAACTCAATCCCAGAACAGCAAAAAAGAATATCAAGACAACGGACTTTACCCAGGTGTTGTCTGGCAAAAGTCAGTTGTCTTAATATTATTTTTTGAGAGCAGAGGCTTCTTCCTTCCTTGTGCAGTCTCTTTCTGACAGTGTACCCATGCAATTCGACATTGATTGTGGCAAGAGAGGCCTGTAGAGCCATTGATGTTACCCTGGGGTTCTTAAACTTATCTGAGCATCTTTCGGTCATCTTTCGGTACTTCGACTTGCTTGGAAATGGAATTATGTACTTCGAATTGCTTGGAAATGGATTTGTAACCCCTCCCAGACTCATGGGCATCAATAATCTTTCTTCTGAGGGCCTCGGGTAGGTATTTTGATCTTTGAATGATGTGTTACCACACACCCATATGGTTAAGACCAAACCAGACCAATTTTCTTATCTTTATGGAAGGCTGGACCCTCCTAAGTTTCTCTCTAATGTTTTCTAATCATTTGCACTTGTTTTGGTACATCTAATTCTAGCCATTTTATGTGATGGTAAAGGTAGGGGTGTACTAACTTTTGTTTATTTTAATTGCATAACATTTTCAAAGTTGTTTTTTTGTGTGTGATTTGTTAAATTGGGTAAACCTTTATATGTCAATAGTGTTGAAGTGAAGATTACATATCCATCTGTCCAAATATGTAAAGAAAAAAAAAAAAAAAAACTGAACTTTCCAGGAGGTGTACTTACTTTTTCACATGACTGTACATCTCAACATCAACTGTTCAGAGGAGACTTTGTGAATCAGGCCTTCGTGGTCGAATTGCTGCAAAGAAACCACTACTAAAGGACACCAATAAGAAGAAGAGACTTGCTTGGGCCAAGAAACACGAGCAATGGACATTAGACTAGATGATTCTTAGTTTAGAATTTGTCCTTTGGTCTGGAGTCAAAATTTTAGATTTTTGGTTCCAACCTCAACCAAATTTAGATGGTTTGGGATGAGTCGGACCACAGTGAAGGAAAAGCTGCCAACAAGTGCTCAGTTTATGTGGGAACCTTCAAGACTAATGGAAAGCATTCCAGTTGAAGCTGGTTGATAGAATGCCAAGAGTGTGCAAAGCTCTCATCAAGGCAAAGGGTGACTATTTCAAGAATCTCAAATATAAAATATATTTTGATTTGTTTAACACTTTTTTGGTTACTACATGATTCCACGTGTTATATCATAGTTTTGATGTCCTCACATTTAATCTACAATGTAAAAAATATTGCAAATAAAGAAATGTATGTGACATTGCTACATAGCCTATAAGGATTGACCATTACATTTGACATTTTAATAAAACAACAGCTTTATGACAGTTTTTATGAGTGCCCACCAATACAAAATATGCACCGGTAGCCTACACAGGTTTTACACATGTAGCTTGTTGTTATGGTCTGTGAATCGTAGCGGCGCTACAGTCAGAGGCTGCATGTGTACAAGTGAAGTTGTAGTCCTAATCAATGCTCCTCTTCCGCACCTGCTGAAACAAGCAGAGCTCAGCGCACCAGCTCTCTCCCGAGTCGCACAAGCAAGTCTCCATTGAACTAAAAACATGTATAAGACTATTAGGATATCTCCCCCCAAAGAATGTGGATATTATTCTAATAGAGAAATCATTTCAAATGCCCATTCCTACTTTTCAGTTAATTTCTGTCTTTGTCAAAAGAAACCCTGTCTTTGCCTAATGTAACCAGTCTATTATTCTAGCCTGTCACAGATTGGCATCATTTGTAACTTGCCTTGGCGTCGTTTCTCACGGCTCACAGCTCTGACACACCAGCTTGGCTACCCACTAACAACCCTTGAAATCCCCACAGACAGGAACAGGAAGTGTGATAAGGGAATTGCGCTTGCTCTCTCTCTCCAACTGTCCCAAACCCACCACTTCATTAACCTACACTCATTGCACCAATAAGCTAATCATTAATAACAGACTTCCCATATCAGCAGCTGATGTAAGCCAAGTGCAAACGATTATAGTCATAGGCATGTGACAAGAGGCAGTAATAATACATTCAACCAATTTCAGGTATATATATATATATATAAACATAAAAAAAGACTCCACACATCCTTGAGCCCAATCAAGACATCTCTGGAGGAAGTTCTAATTGCACAGTATCCACACTGTAGAAAACCATTTTGTATTATGAATGCGTGATGTTGGTGTGAGAATACTCATTGCAATATGACTATAACGAATTGTGGAATACGAATATTCAAACACCCTGAATGCGTGTAAGATGTACGACCTTGTATGTGTATAAGTGCAGCGAGTGTACATGCAAGTGTCTCAAGGCTCCTTACCCTCACAGATGCGGTCGAGTCTCTGTCGCTTGACTTTGTGCTTGTCCATTAGAGCCATAGGCTGGCAGTCCTAACCCAGGACACAGCAAGACAACAGCACAGCACAGAGCACTAAGGAGCCCCTTCAACAGAACACCAGCACTAGAAACCACTACTGCCTACTGATCAACACCTGCAGAGAGAGAGACAACAGAATTGTTGTTACCTGTTAGAATGTTAAAGGTTTTACTAGTAGTCATGTCTGCTGTAATACATTTCTTCTGCAACTTGGATTGCTCCTTTTGTTCCAATAATGTTAGACAGAAATTGAATTTGAGAGACGGAGGAAGGGATAGTTACTGCTGCAGGATAGGACCCTCAACAGGTTAGTTGTAGAAATGTGGTTTCTAGTCCTAGCAGGCTAAAGTAGTTACAACAACACAGGGCATCTACTAAACAGAAAATAATATAGCATACATTTAAGTGTCTACACTTGTGATGTATAACATTACATCAAAATGAATGAAACCATGACTAAAGGAACTGACAAACAGATAAACATATGCCCATGTAGTGTGTTATTGGATGGGTGTGCATTCTGCCTTCTGCGGTAAATTCAAACCTAGGGCCTGTTTTAGTACTTTGCAAATGCATACATTCTCTTTCTCTTCCTAATGGTTATAACTGCTCTGACATGACTGTATTGGCGAAAGTTATGAAGTTTAACCCTTACTTTCACCTATCCAATGGTGTGAGATCATGGCTGAATCTCAAACCGAACGCGGCCCCTAAGCCTTTTATCAAGTGGGCGAAGTTTTCAGTAGGAGATTTAGCCAATGATTACCTAATCGGAACAGACAAAGGGATGGTGCAGCTTCAACGTATTTGACCAAGGCTGTAAACTGAAAGACTAGTAACCATACGGAGGAGTGGCAGACTTACCAGCAGGAGAATCCGCTCAGTGTCTGTTCTGTCTGCGTTTCACAACGTCTGTTCAGAGCTCACTGTCAAGCAGAGACAAAACGGTTCCTTACTATCAGAGGGTCTTCTTCACTCACGCTCTCTAAAACAAACTTACTTTGTTTAGATAAAATATCAGTCACTACTAGTCTAGGCCTAAGCGATATAAAAAGGTGAGCGCTAAACATGGAGTACTTTGGGTTGTTTGGCAGAAAGATGATGTGAGGCCTTATAACAGAAAGTGTTTGTGGAACAGTAACTAGGCCTAGATCACTGATTGATGAAGACTGGTGTCTAACAATTTGGACAGGGGTGCCATATTATAAAGTAGGCATACATGTGTGGGCTGGTTAACAGGTTGGGCCAGTAACAAAGGTTGCTGGTTCAAATCTCTGAGCTGACTAGATGAAATCTGTTGATGTGCCCTTGAGCAAGGCACTTAACCCCAATTGCTCCTGTAAGCCGCTATGGATCAGAGCATCTGCTAAATGACAAATGTCAAATGTTAAGTGTACAAGTTTGGCAAACTGGAATCCAACATAGATAAGTGATAGTTATAATTCTCTAATAAAACATATCCATTAAATATCATACCTAGTTACGAGACTTGGCTATAAATAATGGCAATCATTAGAGTTTGAGAAGTTGGGACAACATTCCAATACGTACGTATATATGCAAAAAGTAGCAATGATTATGCATTACAAATCTGGAAACCCATCACAAAGTAATCAACAGACAGTGGGTTGTGGAAACATGGCAGTTTTGATATCATTGATACAAAGTATCCAATACAGTTGTTCGCAAGCCAAAACCATTACCACATGTGGCTGCCAAAGTTTAGGCCTAATTACATTTCACTATCCGTTCAAAATAGGAACAGCTAACTACAAGTTTCAAAACTCTGCGGAAGACGATATGATAACTACTTAACTAGAAGCTAGATGGCTAGTAATACCGACCGTTATCCTATCTGGCTAGTTAGTTAGCTAGTTAGCCAGCAAACCAACATTAGCTAACTAGGCAGCTAACCGTGCCAGACAAACAAATACGTATGATCAATATGAATCATATTCGAATTGAACAAAACGCTCTATAAAGCATCCCAAAAATACACACTAAGTTCTCCACCTTCTGATGGCTAGTTTATCTTTTATCAAGCATATCAATCTACCGTTGGATGGTTAGCGTAGCAAGTTAGCTTGCTTGCTAGCTATCCAACTGCGTGTGGGAGATGCGTACTGGGGAGCCCATTTCGTCCGATTCGCTATCAGCGAATGGCGCTACAATGTGAATATCTGAAATGCAGTAACACAAGAACACCGGGAAACGTGGATATCCACAGCGTGCACGTTCTGCGCGCATCATTCGCTACCCCGGTAACCTAGTAACGCACGGCCGGCGGATTATTTACCCCAAGAAATGTATTTCGGTCGTGTTGAGACAGTGTCTGGACAGTGTGCGTGCGTCGGTGGTCTTCCCTCTCTCCCGATCGCCATGAAATCTGAGAAAGAGGAAGTCGCAGGTTCATGGGGGGTCAGGCCGCCGTACACAACGTGTGACGGGCAGAGTGAGAGGTAACAGTGTACTGTTAGGAAGGGAAGGCAGAGCGCCCTCGCTTTCCATGGCGGTGGACAGACAGCACACCCGATAGCTTTCTCCATAATAAAGTGTACTTCATGTTCATGATTGACTGGATAAACCATTACGATTTATCATGCAATATTCTTTCGATGAAATGTTATATTTTTACAGGGTCACTGCCCTATGTTAAGTTGATGAATATAGAGCAATGTATCATACATTGTTTGTGTTTTGCCTTCAAACAAACGTGCCCCCCACAGGTCCTACTAGAATAAAATACCATATATGTTATATCTCAATTATCTGTCCAATCTTTAGAAGGTTTAGAAAACTTTGAGTGACCACCAGGTGTCCCTATAGTCAATAATGTCCTCTATGATTTCTGTATGTTTCAAGCATTTACAATCTAGGAATCAAACATGCTACGCAAAGTTATCCCATTTGACACCTATAAATATGGAACTACACACCCCATCTTAAAAACATCTCTCATTGAAAGAAACAGGACAAGGGTATTTTCTTGCAAAATTATTCTCTAATAAACTTTATTTGTACACAAATTGTGTAAGAATACATTTCCATCTGAAAGGCCACCAATCCTCTGCATCTCTACTGGTTTCTTCTCACACGCTAATGCTGTATTGATAGGCAGCCAAATTCTGATATTTTGTTTCTTCCCTAATTGGTCTTTTGACCAATCAGATCAGCTCTGTAAAAGATTGACGTGAAAAGATCTGATAGGTCAAAATACCAATACGTGAAAAAAAGATCAGAATTGGGCTGCCTGTAAACGCAGTCATACACTCACACCAAATGGTTTCCACATGTGACCACTGTACAGTACATTACATTGTGCCCTATAGGATCCAAATGCAGCATTGAGTCAATTATTCAAATCCTATTACAGTGCAAGTGTGATCTGTTCATTAGTGGGAAACTTTATCATAATGGACTATCTAGGTTTCATTTCTATAGGAGACCAAGATGAAAACATCTGGATTTTATGAACAAAAACCAGTAGAGTTAAGGCATGATTAATGTACAATATTTCATTCATCCAACGGTGGAGAACAAATGAATGCATTGTCTAAGAAGCAAGGGAAACAAAAGCAGCAAAAGATCAATTTGCCAGCTATGAGGAAAGCACATGGTCCCTCCTTGATTCCCTTTACAGGTGTTCCACTGGGCCAAATCAAACGTGTCAGAGAGCACATTAGGTCTAGGCCCATGAAAGCAACTGTGTGTGAAGGCGTTTCAGGGGGCCTTCGGCAACTCAACTGGCCATACGTTCTGGAATGTATCCTGCCGACAGGAGTGTTCATCGCAAGCAACCTGCATCATAATTTTTATAATTGTAGTGGTAGCACCTCACTACCCCGATTATTAAAAAGCAGCTATTACATTATGTACCTTCAGAATTCATCATGTCTTAGCCATCTCTCTTATGTTTCTGGGAATACACATTTACCCACAGAGTATGGACAGGCAGAATGACATCATTGTCCTGAAATGCTGAATATAGTGAGCTTGTCAAAATTGCTCTAGCATTACACTAATAGCAATATTGATCCTTATTAATCTAGTCAGCCAGTGATATGAAGGGCCCCTAATGTGGCCCCTTTAAAGGCAACAGCTTCCCTTGGGCTCGGCCGGGGAATGTGAATATAATGATGAATGCAGTCAATCACACAGGGAGCACCAAGGAACTCTTTCAATTCTCCTCAATGAGGTTCAAGTCCAGTTCTGTGCAGTCTCTCTCAAACACACTCTGCTGTCCGGCCTCTAGCACACCCATATTTATGTTCTCCTCTTCCTCACTTTCACTCAGTGGTCCAATGCTGGTTCTTCCCGGGTCTGCAGGGGAGAAGGCTCCTCTGAAGTCCCCTGGAACAGGCTCTAGAACCACGTAGACAGCCGCTCCACACACCAGGGGCTCCCCACTGCGAATCTACACACAGAAAAGAAAGACAACAAATACTTATCTTCAGCATGAAAAAACTAAGTTTATCCACACAACTCAACTTTATCTGAAAATAATAAAGCCTACACCCATGGAAGCAGATGTGTGTGCAGGCTTTTCAGGGGGGGGCTTCAGCAACTCAACTGGCCAAACGCTCTGAAAAGTGAGCTTGTCGAAGTTACTCTAGCGATACACTAATGGTAATATTGATCCGATTCTAGTCAGCCAGTGATATGAAAGGCCACCAGGAACTTGTTAACAGCTTCTAGCATGTTTCAGTGGTTATTCAAACAACATTTGAGAGTAAACACTCGTCCATGTTCTATTAGTTTTCAAATCAACATAATTTTATTGTCCAGCAGCCAAAGGCATAATCCTAGCCATATTAGTAACGTATGCTAGTTTAATGCATCTTTAGAGCTCCACTTAATTTCAAATGGATATTTTCAGCTCTCTCACATGAAACCGCTTGTGCATTGTATCCCTTGAGTCATACAATGATGTACAAATTGTGCTACAAAACAAAAATTAGTCATACTTAGCATTAGCATTTTTTATTGTCAAGCCCTGATGAGAATTCTCACCATTCAAATGAGACCGGTCAATGCAAATCATATGTAAACATGTCTGTACATGCACTGGCCATTACACCCAACCCCCCCAGATCCAACTCTGAGCTGTCCCTTGGTCTTGTTACACTAGAAAGGCTACCATTTCATAAACCACCATCTTTAAACATGACACAAGGAGACACACACAACCAGCTAGCTGCAGACTCAGCAGCAGCTCCAGTCACACCTGCAGGTCCCATGCCCAAAAGGCCATACAAACCAACCAGGGGTAAGGGGAAAAAAAAAAATATTAATAAAACATGTCAGTGAGAAAGGAGAAGTAATGACATCACTCCCCAGAGCAGGAAGTCAGTAGCAGTGGTTAAATATATATAGCTGGGGTGGTGGATGTCCATAGTTGCAAGACATTGGGCATGGGCACATTTACCATAGCCTTCATTCAAGTCCCTTTCTGTGGCGCTGTTGAAACCAGACAGTTCGACAGAGAGAGAGCCGGCTGGTGGACGAAATCAGGCACATATCAACGATTGGACACATAGGAATGCAAGGGTCAGCCCAAAAACACACGCAGCTTGTCAGGGCAATGAGGTTCCATGGCCAGGCAGCACAGTACTGACAACGCCACACCCTGAAGCCAAATCCAGACTGGTCCGGTCTGGCTGGGACAGGAATGTGAATGCAGTAGTTCTGGCTCATGAGGAGAGGTGGAGGGGGGAAGAGTCAGAGAACCAGAGGCCCACTTCTCCTGGCTAATGATCCCAAGTTCAACATAAACACTCTGGTCTGTGGGGGGAAAAGCAGGAGAGCTGGGGGGCTGCTTTAGGCCCTCTGCTACTCTCAGGCAAATTACAAAAGTTTGCTCTGACTGAGAAAACTGAGCGGTTTCTACAAAAAAAAAGAAGCATTTTGTGTTGTTTTGGTTCCACTGCATTTCTAAATAGACCTTACAAATGTTTTACATCTCATCAAGCTCACCGGAGTCATCTTGCTGAAGTCCAGGCCAGGCCTGACGTAGTAGGGCAGAGTGTCCTGGTCATGGCGTCTCTTTAGGCCGAGCTTACGCAGGTCACAGGGCTGAGAGTGGCAGCGTGGGAGACTGGGGGGCAGGTCGTGCCTCGAGGACGACGGGGAACTGCAGGCTGAGGAGGCCAGGGGCTCCATCCCAGAGTAGCAAGAGGCTAGACCTGGAGCGTGAGAAGGAGAGGGCCGGGGAGGCAGGGTGTGCACAGGGGACAGGGAGAAGTGACGTTGCTGCAAGGGCCAACAGGAACCCAGCGAGGCCGGAGAGGAGGAGCAGGAGGAGGGGGCGGGGAAGAAGCCGGTGCAGCCCCTCCTGGGCGGGTCATAGTGGTCCCAGGGACAGCCCCAGGGGAGAGGGGAGTCAGGGGACATGGCCAGGCTGAAGAAGGTGGGGCTGGAGGAGGAGTGCAGGGAGGATGTGAGGGAGGAGCTGGGGCCTCGGAGGGGTACAGAACCCACCAAGGAGCCAACCCCCATGCTGGCCACTCCCCCTCCACTGTGGTAGTGGCGCTTGACTGGGGTCCAGATCTTGGAGGCACTGGGGCGCCAGGGGGTGCGGCAGTGGGACAGGTCCTCGGGGACAGAGAGGGAGCGGCAGTGGCGTTTGGGAGGAGGGGGTGGCGGAGGGGAGCTCTGCAGGGACAGGTCTGTCACAGAGGTGCTGGGGAGAGGAGTTCCCAGTGGGTCCAGGGAGGACAAGACAGAGGAGGCATCCTGCAGGTGGGCCTTGGAGGATGGGAACATAGACCAACTGCTCTCTGGAAGTGAAACAAACCTAAGCTATTAATCAATGTTGGCCATTCCCCCAGTTAATGATTGAACCGGATCTATAAAAAGTTTCAGAAATTGATGGATCCTTACCTGGAGTCAACCCATACCCACTCCAACACACAGCGGGGCTGGAACCCACTTCAGGCAATGACTGAAACACAGCAATTAAGAGGGGATTTTAAATTACCTTATGGCAAAGGTAATTCCTCATGGAAGAAGTGCTGTACATTTAAAATAAAGTTTAAATGTAAAAAAACAAAAACCAGATTCAGCAAATTCAGGTTTTACCAAATCAGGTACCAGAACAGTGTGTGTGTGCATGGCATGCTTACCACGTTGAGAGAGAAATCCCTGTGGTAAAGGGGCTCCCCCAGATTCTGTTTACGGAGTTGCTCTGTGATGAGCGTCACCATGGCGACTCGCAAATGCCAAGGAAGAAGGGAGGAGAGGAGAGGAGGAAGGGGATGGGGTGTTGGTCAGACTCCTGGTGAGGTATGTGGCGTCCCCTCCGCACCTCAACCGGCCAGATAGACCCTTCCAACCTCACTTAGACACGGTCACCATCAACATCTTGTTCACCTCTCCTGAAGAGAGAAAGAACAGCATTTAATGCTGAGTTGGGACTAATTTTACCAGGATGTGATTGCACGTCAAGGACAATAAATAGCATCACAATTTCCCCAGAAAAACAAGCAAAAGGATTTCCCAATTTAAAAATCAGGAAATGCCCATATTCTAAATCGCTCGGCTGTGCTTTGAGTCCTAACAAGAAAGATTGTTTAAACCTTGTATGAACCATAGTGTCATTACTTAGTTTAGTTATTAACTTAGTCCTCTAAAAATAGGTCAAATAAAGAGGTTGTGAAACCCATTGACACAGGTCACTGTAAAAACATGCAGCTATGTTTATACAGTTTTGTCTGAAGAGAATACCCAAAAAGGAGTTTGAGTGAACACCTAATGAGTGGGTTCTGCAGACTTCCCAGATCACAGAGCTAGGCTTTATCAGACACAGGCTAGGAAATTGGCTAGCTAGCTGTTTGGCTGCCTCAGAGAGATGAAAGTTATTCAAACACAGAGTTTGGGGAATAGCCTACTACAGCACATTATAGTCAAGAGGGTCCATTTCAACAATGAGTGATAAGAGCGTGCCCACTGTAGAGGGCCATGAGGAGAATGGAATGGAGAGGGAGAACGAGAGGGAGGATGGGGGAAGTGTGGGAAATGGAGGGGGAGAGGGGCCAAAGGCATGCAATGCTTGCTCTGTGAGAGAGACAAAAGGGGGGAAGAGAAAGTGGACAACAGGACTAAAAGAAGCTTAAAAATGACCAGAACACAGAGAACGGACAATATGCAGAAAATGAGCACAGCACCACGCACTGTCATGCAAACGGAGAGAAACAAGGTACCAGTTCATGGAGTTCACTGACTCATTACACATGTATTTTTTTTTTCATGATAATACCAGTGTCAGCTTTTAAACAGATGTAACAGTTATTGAAACTAGAGACACACCCTATGGTGACAAACTGACTCTGCTAAGGCCTATACAGTCCCACCCCAAATAAGACCGGCCCAGAACTGTTATGTAATTCAACGTCAATGAAACCAAAAGGCATCGATAAAACTAACACTTGATAAACAGCTTCCGTTTTCCTATGTAGTCATGTATACTGAACAAAATTATAAAAAACGCTACATGCAATCATTTCAAAGATTTTACTGAGTTACAGTTCATAAGGAAATCTGTCAAATTAAATAAATTTACTAGGCTCTAATCTAGCATTTCACATGACTGAGAATACAGATTTGCATCTGTTGGGTGTAAGGGAAAACCAAGTCAGTATCAGGTGTGACCCCCCATTTGCCTCATGCAGCGCAACATTTCCTTTGCATAGTTTGTGGTCTCTGGAATGCTGTCCCACTCCTCTTCAATGGCTGTGCAACATTGCTGGATATGAACTGGAACACGCCGTCGTGTACGTTGATCAGAGCATCTCAAACATGCTCAATGAGCGACATGTCTGGTGAGTATGCAGGCCATGGAAGAATGTCAAGGAATTATGTACAGATCCTTGCAACATAGGGCTGTGCATTATCATGCTGAAACATGGTGGTGGGGCTGGCTGAATGGCACAGCAATTGACCTCAGGATCTCCTCGCAGTAACTGTGCATTCAATTCCCCATCAATAAAATGCAATGGTGTTCTTTGTCCATTGCTTATGCCTGCCCATACCATAACCCCAGCACCACGAGGCACTCTGTTCACAACATTGATGTCAGAAAACCGCTCAACCCACACAACGTCATACACATAGGCTGCAGTTGTGAGGCCGGTTGGAAGTACTACCAAACGCTCAACAAATATGACAGGCTGCTTATGATAGAGAAATTAACATTAAAATCTCAGGCAAGAACTCTGATAGGCATTCCTGCAGTTCAAATCAAATCATATTTTATTGGTCACATACACATATTTAGCAAATGTTATTGTGGGTGTAGTGAAATTCTTGTTCCTAGCTCCAACAGTGCAGTAGTATTTAGCAAGCAAATTTGCTTAGGCGCTAGAAGCAGAGCGGCCATGTCTGTCTGCGCCATTTTTCCATCAGTATGCCAATTGCACAGTCCCTCAACTTGAGACATCTGTGTCATTGTGTTGCGTAACAAAACCGCACATTTTAGAGTGGCCTTTTGTCCCCAACAAAAAGTGCACCTGTGTAATGATCATGCCGTTTAATCTGCTTCCTGATATATGAGACACCTTTCAGGTGGATAGATTATCTTGGCATTAGAGAAATGGTCATTAACAGGAATGTAAAAAAAATTGTGCACAAAATTGGAGAGAAATTAAATGTGTGTGCATATGAAATACTTCTGGGATCATTTATTTCAGCTCATGAAACATGGGACCAACCGATCAAGCAGTTAGAAATGCTATTGCCTCATTTGTGCATGTAATTGAATTGATATAGAAAGTTCTGGTTAAATGTCACGTGTGCCACTCACTGACTAACCTGTAGAGTTTTGCTAATTAATAATAAATACTTTAGCAAGTTATGGCAACCCAGCTGGCAGGCAACTATTTTTGGACGTTACCAAAGTAAAAAACACAAATAATAAGTCTCAAATCAATAACAAGAGTGCTCAGTAAACTGACTCTAGCCAGAGACTTCCATCTTCTAATCTAGCTAGATTATAGTTAGTTACTAATGTACATATCAACTGGCTAGTAAGCAAGCTAAACCTACTACAACAAACTATGCGATGACATTGGATTGTTGCTTGCTCAGAATAATTAGCACCACTATGGTGAGTTAGCTAGTTTACAAGCAACTTGCAAACAAAAATGTGTGCTGATTTATTCATCATTACCCCAAATACGTAGCTGGCAGCTAATGTTGGCTGCAAATGCCATCTGGCTAACAATGATTAACTTAACGTCACAGGTTGCAAGCTGTTGCAAACTAGCTTGATAGGCTTTCAGTTAGCTGACACATTGCTGTATCGCCCTTCATATACAGTCACTGGTATCACCACAAGCATGTTTAGCTAGGTAGCTAACGTTAGCTTGACAGCCATCTACCTAGCATGAACAATACACGCATTGTGTGGGAAGTGACCGTCCTTCACGGTTATTGCTAGATGGGTAGTTTGTCAAATTTACGTCAAAGGTTGTGTAGCTAGCCCTAAACTTAACCTAATTCGCCAAACCTGTTACATGAATTATCAGAACCGGCTACGAATAGTACATTCTGGTCAATTCTGACAAAATGTATCCCATTCTCTCAACTTCCTAGCAATTAGCTAGTTTTCTAACTATGTTGTCATGCTTACATATTTAATTGTCAAGGTATCTGAAGACATTCACATAATTATCATACAATTATGTTAATTATAGACAGCAAACCAAGATTGTTCTTCGAAAACTAGCTAGCGCGATGATGTAGACGAATTTACCTGCCCACCGCGTCTCCTTAGCAACCGAAAGTAGCATGGGGACAGAATATGGCATTGCACCGAATATATAGCCATCGGAAGAAACCATTAAAAAGGGGTGGTTAAAATGTCTAAATGCGTGTATTTTTATTACACCAAATATTCAATACTCTATCTTCTCCAAAAATAACAAATAAATCTTCAACTTGAAAAAACATTCTGCTTTTGATCCTTGAAAATCAAAAACTCTCGCATCCTGCTGAAAGAAGCTAGCGTATAACCGCATATATCTTTGGTATAACCCTCCGGTGGGCGAGGGGATGTTTTTGTATATATATTTTTTAATTAAAAAAATTGACAAAACACACTTCACGACAACAGAGACGCCACAACACTACATAAAGACAGACCTAAGGACAACCACATAGCATGGCAGCAACACAACATGGCAGCAGCACAAAACAGGGTACAAACATTATTGGGCACAGACAACAGCACAAAGGGCAAGAAGGTAGAGACAATTATACATCAGGGGAAACAGCCACGTTTTGGAAAACAATACAAAAAGTGATTCTAAAGAAAAGTTCAAACCATTGAGTAAATGCATTTTTCAGTGATAATATGCCAGCAACGTGTATGTTGCCAATATTACAGCTTTTATTAATCCTTTTGGAAATTCGTGTGCCCGGGAGATCCCAGCGTTATGTTTTGAACTCTGGGTAGTGTAGTTTGGAAGATTGTTGTTGTCAATCAAATGTATTTATGAAGCCCTTTTTACACCAGCATATGTCATAAGGGTGCTATGAACTATTATACAAATAGCATTAATACAGTTTTTGCATCTGAAAGAAAACAAAATGCTAGATTTCCATTTTACCAAAAGACAGACACTATTAGTTTCTTGAAAATAATCCATAATTAATGCATACATACACATTGACGCATACGTAGTTAAAAAAACACATGATTTCTGAACGTTGTATTGACAATTGCGGAAAATACAACTCGAGTCTGTAGATCAATTTAGTATTATAAACTATGCGAAAAGCAGTGGAGAATGGCTTTGGAAACATTAAGAAAAGAGACTCTTGCAATGCAAAATAAACAGATTGGGTATGTAACTGTGCATGACTTGAAGATCAACCCTTGACGCTTGTAAACCAGGGTCGCTACAGTGTGAATATATTGACATGTAAATGGTGTGCATCATGGTGTCTCTCCTAAGCAGTCTTGCAGACTCTTCTATTCAGATGACCCCGTGAAGATAGAGCCAGAGGACAGTATTTGTATGACGAGAATGGCAAGTAGTTTTTGGACTGAATCTGCAACGTTCGACACGGTAAGATACATCTATCGGTGACGTTCTATTAATGCATCTTATTGGCATATTCTGTTGTATTCGGTGTATTTTGTGACGGCACAGCAGCAAAAGGCACAGTCCAAAGCCCTTTCAACATTACAGTACGACATAAATCAACACGAGTGCCTCCTAGTGGCAAGTGTATGTGACGACATGTTGACAACGGTGGATCGTTGTTGAACCTATAGTGGGTCACTGTCATCCCAACTTCTCACAAGCAGCCACGGTGCAGATGCCAATTCACGCTTTCTCCACGACAATATAGTACAGTATGCCGACTGACTCGCTGCCACTCTGCCCGACAAGTTGTGTCTATTTTCTCAACTCAGGGTAAGCCCACCGCCTGAAGTCCCCCTGCAACACAACCCCAATGACATCTGCATAAGATATAGGAAGAATAATGTCTCCAACAGTTCAGAGGCCAATGATCTAGCAATAGGCTTGGCCCACCAGTGCACCCAACATGAAGACATTGTGGTTGACCAGTAAAGTTTCTCAAATATCACACTTTAAACACAAATACTGTCCTGCTACCTTTTCATGTCTCATGTCTCAGTAGATTCTCTAAATGTACTCCTTCCCTCTTTACCCTCCACCATATCATGGGCACCTGACTTCGCTTATAAATATCAGTCCATACAAGTTCCTGAAACTGACATAACAGAAAGAGTGGGTTTAAGTGGTGTGTAAGGGGATACATGTTGCATGCCTCTATTCTTTGGTGAGTGCGCTATAAAAAGCTGATACTGGTATTACACTGCATTTCATTCTTACAAGCCCTGTAAGCCCAGACATATGCAGAAACAGTGAAGGACGTGATAGACAAGGCGCACCAAAGAGGTGGCAAGGTACGGCAAATACAATAGGTTAGATAAGTCTCAATTTGGACACAGAGCAGTGTGTAATGCTGATAGTGTAGTAACAGTGTAACAATGCTCATTAGTAGTGTTCTAATTCTATGGATTTACTCTCAAAATGGTTTCTGCTTTTGCCATTAAGTTGTTGCCCATTGATGAGGCCAAATCCTCTTGCCGAAACGATACCCAAAGTAACAGAATAGGACCCGCCTCGGAGCATACATTACTAGTGCGAAGACTAGGTCCAATGCCAAATCCTCACAAGTTAGGGTCGAGGTCACAAATGTTAATGTTGTACATATTTGTTTACTGCACCATGTACGCAACTAATAAACCTTAATGTGTAACTCAAATTAGGAGTCTCATCCCTAATCATGATTTTGTGGCTCTCCTGTGACTGTGTGCAGTGTGGCGGAAACCCAGTGTCATGTGCCAGCGGCCGTGATTGAGGAGCTAGACCAAAACATCCAATCATAGTAGACATTCGGTAGGGACTCTACGGCCTGATTTATGTGAAGGTAATGGCTGTGTTCTGCCCAGGCACTGCTGACGCATGCCAGATTGTGTAACACCTGGATAGGTATTTTACTTATCAGCTAACCACGTTATAGCAATCTGGTGTCTGAAGGCACAGTCAAAGACTTGGCACTCAACCATTTGTTGATGCATGCAACGTCTGAGCAGGGGAATGCACCCACGGTCTCTATTGACTACCAACATGACCCTGCAGCCAACATTCAGAATCATTATGCACTCTGAGATACTGGCTGAATACAGAAGCTTTGAGTTTATTCTTGGCGTAGGAGTGGGGCTGTTTCAAATAAATCCAAGCATTACCTTTAAAAATCCTTCACACAGAAATACCCTTCGATCTTGTCTCCTATTCCAGACTGAATGAAGAGCGTATGTGTCGGTACAGAAAGCCCCTGGGAGAACATTGTCACGGTTAAACCTCCCATGTGCTTCAGTATGGAGGATGCAGAGCTGGCACTAGACAGGATACACCTCATTCTCACAGGTGATTGGCACACAAACCCTGCAGCCTTGAATAATGCATATTACAGGACATGCACAGCAGTATTTATTACTCAAAGGTGATAGGAATGTACCATCCTAAAAAAGCTAACCTTAATCCTCTTAGCCCGGTGCAGTGTTCGCAGAACTGCTGGAATCTGATAAGCTTTAGGTAGCTTACACCTACCCGATGCCTGCAAACAACAGGTTGGACCGGGACAATTACACTTACCCAACAGTGTTGACAGGCCCATGTATGACAGGACCTGTTGACAATTCTACTTTCTTTCCCCAGACATGGAGAGCAGTCAACAAAACAGGACAATGGAGACATCTAAGGTTTGTACAAACCTGTAGAAATATTTAATTGCATCACAGTAAGAATTGGTCACAGTCAGAAGGTAGTGGTGTGGATAGTGCCAAAGTAGTCTAGATTTAAAGTGCATTTCAGACATTTGGATTTCATTAATGTCCTCGCTATCCAGATAACAGCAACCATTTTATAAAGCTGAGCACCAGAACTGGAGCCATCATGGAGGAAGACAAGAGACTGCAGACATATTCAAGGAAGCCAATCTCACGGATCCATACCAGAATTCGGGCTAAAAAGCCAAATCATTTATAATCACACTTCTAGCTCTAACACGTGAATTGTTTGAGACAGTTAATGTGGAATTAATGACTGCTTTTAGTCCTGCATGAAGGGCAGGAAAGGAGCAGCGACAAGCAATGCATTTCTCTACTAGAAAACCATTTACTTTGGCTAGAATTTGTAGTAACATGAACAAACATTTAGAATACCTTGCGATTCTCACATTAATACTTCCTGTGAAAATAGATCCAATCCCCCACACGTTACCTATCGGATAAAGTAGTGCTACTGATACAGTAGGAAAAAGAACGTTGTGGACATCAACTTGGAATGGACACAGACCCAGGCAGACTGAAGAGAAGACACTTGATAATTTCAACATTGCATGGCAGTTACTTTCTACACAAGTATCAAAGGACTTATGACAAGCAAAAAAATGGGGTAGGAGTGCACTTACCAGAGGACTACAGTTATCACCTAAAACATACCAAATACTGTAGTTATACTTCTGCTCCATAGCGGGGTAAGACCAGCTAGCTCGGAAAGTAAATCTACATGTACGTAGCACGGCTTTCACCACATTCCCTCTGCCAGCGAAGTATCTGCCACAGCATCCCAAAGTGGCATCCGCACGGAGCGATTTTAACCTTACCCAAGACAGGACAAGCAAGCCATTTAACAGTACAAATCAGTTAACAGTAACCACGACAGCATTAGGTTTATAAATAATAACAAAAGGATCCACGTGTAATATAAACCAAAAGTTTATTTCTACCAATTTGCCCAAGACACTAGAGGAATGAGTTTCCAGTGAGAGAGGGAGGACCCTCTTACATTAACAGGCTTGCACTCGGTTGGATTGTATTGTTTGTAACACTAGTAAAGCCACTTTAAAAATGCAGACAAGATGGGAGGGGGGGAAACAAAATCTCCTTAAAAGCCAAAAAACAAATGCTGGTTGTCATCGTCTACTAGCCAACTGCAAACATTCACTAGACAAGCTTACAATGAAACCTTTGATTAGTTTAATCCCTTCTCGCCTCACCCCACATCTGAAGCCATGCAACTCGCATCAAACACTCAGCACGAGAAACAAAACACTATAATTCTAGAAACAAACATAAAACAAAAGTTTATTTGAAAAGCTTCCAAAAGCTCTGCTCCTGTTTGTTAAGTCCAGCAGACATGTAAAATACAACCATACAATACATTAGATTCAAAAAGGTACCAAAAAGTACAGTAAAAATAACACTTCCATCTCTGGAAATGGACACGAAACAATATCAAATAAAAAGTGGAAGTGGCATTTGCTTCCCCAGTTCCTCACTTCATCTGTACATATGGGGCATGAGGCCAAATTTCTGCCAACTCCAAAGGAAAAGCCAGAGCCCATGTTCGCTGTGGCCGGACCATGGGTTTCTTTTTTCTTATTTACTTTAGACCTTAAGAGAGAAACATGGGGCTTACAGTTACTGAGCATAACCAAGAGGCATTTAGTATTTCACACATGGACACCATGATGTTAATGAATTAGTATTTTTTTTTTACAATGTTAATGAACAAAAACACCCAGGGGGGGGCACATCAAAGGGGACATGACACCTAGCTGCCATACCCAGCACCCCATCAGAAAGGACCTAATGCTTATGCTGGGTCAACCACCACCACCACCTCAACCCTTATTGATCAAGTAGTGTTTGTAGGGATGCATCTTAAAATGGTTGGCACATGGAATGAGTCCATTATTAAAGATTTACCCTCACCACCCCCTCCCACCCCCCCACCCGTTAACAAACGTTTGAATGGGATCAGACTAGATGGGAGAAATTTTGGAGTCAAAGGCACAAAATGGTTACAGTTAGATTGTCATATCACCATAGATGATGCAAAAATGCATACCTGCACTACATGTGATCAGTATGGCTTGTAGCTACTCTGGTGGCCTCCACGTCTTGGAGTTTTCCCATAGCCTGCATTGCCCTGGTCTGGAGGACAAGAAAGAAAGGGACTGAGTGTCTTCCGTACGACAAGGACCAACAAAGTTTCTCACATTTGCGTTTCGGGCGGTTATCGCTTACTGTAGTCGTAGCCACCCCCATAGCCATATCCAGCGGAGTAGTCGTAATTGCCGTAGCCTCCATACCCGCCATAGCCTTGCTGTCCACCGTAGCCGTAGCCCTGGTTACCGTAGCCTTGGTTCCAGTAGTTGTTGTACCCACCACCACCGCCTTGGTTCCAGTTCTGGCCCTGACCTAAGAACAAATCATTACAGTGACTGGACACAGTTATATAACCCAAATTGCTTTGGGACTGTGAAGTACAGTTTCCCAGGTTAAATCAGCACCAGATGTTTGGTGTTGATACTCACCTCCACGACCCCTGCCTCTTCCTCCACCTCCACGGCCGCCATACTGCTGCTGTTGGTACACCTCTTTGGGCTGGGCTATTTTAATCTCACACTGGAATAGATCGGTAACAAACTTAAATCAGCCATGGAAAAAAATCTTCGCCACACTCACTGCATGGACCTACAATGTGAAGGTTAAATGCTCCCTGAGGAAATCACCACTGTAGAAAAATCAAATTTCACATAAATTGAAAGCTCCATTTAAATGTTGGCGGGCATCACACAGACGAAAGGAATAACCGTGCCCACAGCCCTGCAGTGCAGTTGACTGATCCCATTCTCACCTTGCTTCCACTGACATTATGGAATTTCTTTTCTAGCACTTTTTTGACAGGCGTTTCATCCTTATACGTGATGAAAACGAACCCCCTTCTTTTTTCCGTCTTCGGGTCCTGTGGCAGCTCAATTGTCTCGATCTGCGCGTCAGGGGAAGATTAAACAATTACCTTAAACACACCACCAATATAGTGCTACCTCACATATCCAAATCAACAGAGATGAGGATACTCTACCTCGCCGAAGGTTCCAAAGTATTCCTGGATAACTTCCTTTTCTGTGTCTGGGTTGAGGCCACCGACAAAGATTTTCTTTACAGGCTCCTTCTTCATGGCCATAGCCTTTTTGGGGTCGATCTGTCGTCCGTCTAGTCTGTGTTCCTTCTGCTCGAGAACCTAGTAAAGAGGAAGAATTATCAGCAAATCGTTGCATAACCACAGGGACGTTGCCTTGCAAAACACCACATGGAAACAATGACATTTAATATGCAGCCCATAGACACAAGTAGCCAAAATAGAATTCGTACCTTGTCTACACCAGCTGCCTCTTTGAAGAGAATAAAGCCGAAGCCTCTTGACCGGCCTGTCTGCTGGTCCATCTTTATGGTGCAGTCTGTCACTTCACCGAATTTAGAGAAATAATCTTTAAGATCTTTCTTACTAGTGTCCCAGCTAAGTCCTCCAACAAACATTTTCCTAGCAAAGAAAAGGAAAACATTAAATATGGCGATTGAGCAACACAAGTACTCTTAAGTGTTAGAACATTGTGTTGCTATTGCTGACACAAAAAGGCTGGGCCTACTACAGCATGTCTAAAACCACGCACGCCCACTATAAAACCACAAATCCTTTTGATCACAAACAAACCCAATGTGCCATAAGTAACAGATTACACAATCGCGTTCAGCAAAAACGATACATAAACGGGCGAGTGTTACATTTGATCGCTGAATTTTCCCATCCCAGAGATTAAAGGCCCATCCCCCCCTTAACTCAGCACATGGCGCCAACAAAGCCAGACGTAACAAAGGATCGATGCAATCCATTAAGAGCTAGAATACAATATTTCAAACACATTTCTACACTAACCCTGCGTCCTCCTCGCCTTTGCTGGCGTTGATCTGTCCGCCTTCGCCCTCCGAGGCACCATTTTGTGAATCTTCTCCCTCCCCTTTGACTTCTCCCTCTAATGCAGTCTTATCTTCTACGCAGGCTTCGGTCTCTGCCTCGCCTTCATTCAGGGCTTCGGTCTCATCGGCGGGATCGGCTCCGTTAAAGTCCTCCTCACCTTCATGGCCGTTTTCGGATGTTTCCATTAACTGTTGTTCGGTGTCCGACATTTTGTACCAGGATCCCTTGTCCTGCAAAATGAAACATTGTTACAAAAATGACCTGTTATTATGTAACCCAGTCGCCGTACATACTTCGCCATTATGCTATGCATACAGTCCCCCCACCATTTTGGCAGGCAAGATTGTCTCCCATACATTTACAGAAAGCACTGTTTCCAGAATGCAAGCGATATATGGCAATCAAATCGTCGAATGCGGTTGCAACAAATTATTGCACTCTCTGAAAATAAGAAACGAAGATCGGCAAATAATGTAAAAAGCTGTATCGCGCCGATAACCCGCTAGCATGGACCATAGTATCACTACATTACGTAATGCTAACGCTGTGATACTTAAATATTACAACCACATTTTCATCTAATAATGAAAGCAGTTACGGTACTTACACAAATAAAATAAAAAAATAAGTTGAAAAGAATCTCCCCCAAATCGCTTAGTGATAACACAACTAGACAACGCTCTTCAAGATGGATTCTTCCATACGACGCCAAGTCTTCGTTGGTTTTATAGTACCGGTAAAAAAAAAATACCTTTCATATAGGGGGCCCCTGATTTGATCCCCAAAACTGCCAATCGTAGCCACCGCCAATTATATACCTCAGTTCATTTTTCACAAAAGTGTACACGCCCACTACACATTAGAACTTTCAGTACCTTTTCCGCTGGGTACATTCTTTAAGGAATCAGCCTGCAAACTATATTGAATAAAAATATAAACTCAACATGCAACAATTTCTAATTGTTTACTGAGTTACAGTTCATATAAGTAAATAATTTAATTTAAATAAATTCATTAGGCCCTAATCTATGGGTTCCACATGATTTTGCAGGGGTGCAACCACGGGTGGGCTTCGGAGGGCAGAGGCCCACCCACTTTATTACAGACAGAAAGAAGAGTTTTGTGCGTATGGAAAAATTCAGGGATTTTTTATTTCAGCTCATGAAACATGGGACCAACACTTTACATGTTGCATTTATATTTTTGTTCAGTGTACAAAACAATTTCAACTCATCAGCACTTGATGAGAAGGCCACATGTTGCTTCTTAAATTCGATGACTGGAAGAGCCTTTTTATACATTTGAGTTTGACAATATGATACATAATATAAATAAAAGTTATTAAGCAATAAGGCCCGATGGGGTGTGGTACATGGCCAATATACCACGGCTAAGGGCTGTTCTTAGGCACAACGCAAACCCCAGAGGTGCCTTTTTGCTATTAAAAACTGGTTACCAATGTAATTAGAGCAGTAAAAATAAATGTTTTGTCATACCCGTGGTATACAATCTAATATACCTGCTGTCAGCAAATCAGCATTCAGGGCTCGAACCAACCACTTTATAATAGTAATAAATAAAGGTTAAATAAAAAAAATGAAAAAATGACAGTAATGTATGAACATATTACAGACTGTGCAATGCAATCAGTGATAGCAATTACAACAGGTAAATCCAAAATAATGGAAATACTTGAGCTGGTGCTTCCACACAGGTGTGGTTCCTGATTTAATTATGCAATTAACATCCCATCATGCCTAGGGTCATGTAAAAATGTTGGGCAGGCCAATATTTTGTTACCATGGCTATGCCCCCATAGGAGGACAATGCCCCCATCCACAGGGAACAAGTGGTCATTGAATGGTTTGGTGAGCATGAAAATGATGTAAACCATATGCCATGGCTGTCTTAGGCACCAGTCATTACTATGAGGCACCAGCCATTACTCCTCCCCAATTAAGGTGACACCAGCCACCTGTGCCCAATGCTATTTTAAAGGCCCAGTCCAGTCAAATTGCACTATGTTTTATATTTCCACACTATGAGGTTGGAATAATAATATGAAAATGATAGTGCCCTTTTAGTGTAAGAGCTGTTTGACATCACCAGGCGGTAAATGAGTTGATAGACCAATAAGAAAGACTTCCAAACCTGTCTGCCAATAACAGCTAGTTTTTCCAGTTGTTCCAGAAATTGCTCTTTGGTAAGTTGCTATTTTTGTTTCTTTTTGACCATTTTAATTCAAAACAATCACAGCAAGGTACCTAATTGTTACCCAGAAATGATTTGATATTGAGATAAAAATGGCTGCATTGCGCCTTTCAAAACGCTTTATGATGGTGTTTCCTTTTTTTTGGCAGTTACCTGTATGTAGAGATTCAATAATGTTTCAGGGTGTATATTA
The DNA here is from genome assembly GCA_023634145.1 of Thymallus thymallus. Lineage (NCBI taxonomy): Eukaryota > Metazoa > Chordata > Actinopteri > Salmoniformes > Salmonidae > Thymallus > Thymallus thymallus. Next base: position 19,146,575 of record CM042384.1, on the reverse strand, counting down.
TCAACAACATTCAAAGAAATTAACCCCATAAATGGTCAGCTTAACACGGCACAGTTCTTATTTTGTACACCATCATATTATTAAACAATCCTCCCCTACTCCCAAAATGAAAGACAAAAAAAATGGTTATTTCATCACAGGATTTTATTTAACAAAGTTTCTTGAACATTGGATTTAACTGGTAAAAGCAGATGGTATTTTCCGGTATCTGTGTTTATGCTGCTTCCTCCCATGTTGCCCCATCAAATATTTTAGGTTTGTTGGGATTATTTCTGACCAGCCAATCGGCCAGCCAAGTCTTCGGGAAAAAAACACAAATAACTGAAATGTTGATTCAGATGGAAAAAAAAGCAAATGTAATGTGTACTAATGTTGATATTGCATATATGAATGTCCACATTTCTCATTCCACCCTGATACTTACAAAAGGGTCGACAGGCTTCTGTTTGCAGAGCTCAGTGAGTCCACTGAGCAGCGTGGGGCTCACAAACCTGCCCAGGTAGTCTTTGGCTGCCTCTCCCATGGGGATGGGCTCGATCACAGCTGGACAGAGAGAGAGAGAGGGAGGGAAATCACAGGGGTATAACACACACTGAGCACAAGAAACCCCCTCCAACTTCTATTTACCTGTTGTACTGTGTGTGTGTGTGTGTGTGTGTGTATGGCACTCCATGCACTATAATTCAGGTTGTCATTGTAAATATAAGAACTTTTATTAAATTGATTACCTTCGATAAAACAAAGGTATTCACCGGCGATGAAGAGAGGTAAATATTAAATGTGTGTGTTTAACTCACAGTTGGGAAACATGAACTTGATCTCTCTCTCGGCTGAGGAGAACGAGTCGCTGCCGTGCACTGCATTCCTCAGGTCAGAGGTGCCGTACTTGGCTCGCAGACTTGGGGAGAGATACAAGATGCACATGTTAGCCTACAGTAGAAGTTCTGAGTAATACAGGGAACACACACATGCAGTACACATACAGTATTGATTGAGCATATGTACAATCACTGTGTACTGGTATGCATATATGTAGTAGTAATAAAATAACTAGCATTTGAACTGGATCGACAACATTTTTAAGAGCATTGGACCAGTAACCAAAAGGTTGCTGGTTCGAATCTCTGAACGACTAGGTGAACAATCTGCCGATGTGCCTTTGAGCAAGGCACTTAACTCTACTTGCAGCCCTGAGCTATCTGTACAATCTTCTTCCTTCTGACTGACTGACCATTCTGGGTGAGTCTCCCTGGCCTTGGTGCAGTTAACAGGTCCTATGATGGTCTTCCAGTGGGCAATAGCCTGGTCTCTGGCCAGAGCCAGGGCGATGATGGGTCCAGAGCTCATGAAGGCCGTTAGGCTGGGGAAGAACAGCTTCCCATACTGCTCAGCATAGAAGTCACTGCACTGCTCCGGACTCAGCTGCAGCTTCCGTTTCTGTCAAAGAGCAGTTACAGACACACATAGTGATGAATGACAAGTGTACATGGCAGACGTAGAGCTTGCTGATCATGGCTACGGATCTAACTAATGCACAGCACCCAATAATATAGTATAGTGTACATATTCAGCCAACCACCCATACTATGCAATGTCTTTTTATAGCTTTTTTGCACTCCAGACATCTTGTATTTCTATACTTTTTCATACTGCCGCTCTATGTATCATGTATCGTGTAACTGTCTTTCGTTATGGCATTTTGCACCTGCCCTATGTTTTGTTGTAGCTGCTTGACGAAGAAATGTCCCCCTCGGGGATCAATAAAGCACCTATCTATCTAGCTAATCCAATCAATCAAGTTTGTTTTTTTCCAAGTCCTCCATCTTTTCATATATATACACACTACTCAAAAAAATGAAGGGAACACTTAAACAACACAATGTAACTCCAAGTCAATCACACTTCTGTGAAATAAAACTGTCCACTCAGGAAGCAACACTGATTGACAATAAATTTCACATGCTGTTGTGCAAATGGAATAGACAACAGGTGGAAATTATAGGCAATTAGCAAGACACCCCCAATAAAGGAGTGGTTCTGCAGGTGGTGACCACAGACCACTTCTCAGTTCCTATGCTGATGTTTTGGTCACTTTTGAATGCTGGCGGTGCTTTCACTCTAGTGGTAGCATGAGACGGAGTCTACAACCCACACAAGTGGCTCAGGTAGTGCAGCTCATCCAGGATGGCACATCAATGCGAGCTGTGGCAAGAAGGTTTGCTGTGTCCAGAGCATGGAGGCACTACCAGGAGACAGGCGAGTACATCAGGAGACGTGGAGAAGGCCGTAGGAGGGCAACAACCCAGCAGCAGCAGCAGCTACCTCCGCCTTTGTGCAAGGAGGAGCAGGAGGAGCACTGCCAGAGCCCTGCAAAATGACCTCCAGCAGGCCACAAATGTGCATGTGTCTGCTCAAACGGTCAGAAACAGACTCCATGAGGGTGGTATGAGGGCCCGACGTCCACAGGTGGGGGTTGTGCTTACAGCCCAACACCGTGCAGGACGTTTGGCATTTGCCAGAGAACACCAAGAGTGGGGTGGCATTTCTTTGTGCTCGCCAGCGGTAGCCTGACTGCCATTAGGTACCGAGATGAGATCCTCAGACCTCTTGTGAGACCATATGCTGGTGCGGTTGGCCCTGGGTTCCTCCTAATGCAAGACAATGCTAGACCTCATGTGGCTGGAGTGTGTCAGCAGTTCCTGCAAGAGGAAGGCATTGATGCTATGGACTGGCCCTTCCGTTCCCCAGACCTGAATCCAATTGAGCACATCTGGGACATCATGTCTCGCTCCATCCACCAACGCCACGTTGCACCACAGACTGTCCAGGAGTTGGCAGCATGGCCAGGCGTTGTAGGGAGGTCATACAGGCACGTGTAGGCCACACACACTACTGAGCCTCATTTTGACTTGTTTTAAGGACATTACATCAAAGTTGGATCAGCCTGTAGTGTGGTTTTCAATTTAATTTTGAGTGTGACTCCAAATCCAGACCTCCATGGGTTGATAAATTTGATTTACATTGATCATTTTTGTGTGATTTTGTTGTCAGCACATTCAACTATGTAAAGAAAAGTATTTAATACGATTATTTCATTTATTCAGATCTAGGATGTGTTATTTTAGTGTTCCCTTTATTTTTTTGAGCAGTGTATTTTTTCAACTAGGCAAGTCAGTTAAGAGCAAATTCTTTACAGGGACAGCCATAGTAGTACGGCGCCCCTGTAGCAAATTAGGGTTAAATGCCTTGCTCAAGGACACAGACAGGTTTTCACCTTGTCAGCTCAGAGATTTGATCCAGCAACTTACCGCCCATCTATGCCCTTTGGATCATTACTCTGCTATTGCCTAGCTACAAGGCCACACATGTTGTTTTCAATAGTAACCTCTGCTCTGGCCAGAGGAAGAGTAGCCTGCAGAAAGTACACCCTCTTTGTATTTACACATTGACAGTCACTAGATGTCTAGTAGCTATATCACTGCATGTGCAGCATTGTTTGTGATCAACAGCTGTGCTGCATGTCTGAATAAACAATTAACACCAACCTGTAAAATAGTGAACCCAGATCGGAGAATGATGTCCTCAATCTCCGCAGCTTGGTGTACAGCGTCAGGTTTGATCAATGCAAGCGTTCTCTCCACATAAATCCGAGGAGAGGGCATCTGCTTCTTTGGAGTTTCATAATCCATAACGTTAGCTCTTGTAAACAATCTTGACAAAATCAAAACATGGATAGAGGACGTTGGAATTGACTTTGCAATAGCTGGATTTGAATCTGTTAAGGTCTAATCAAAACATTGTCAGGTTCAGACTGTAAACAGTTTGGCTTAGCCCAACCGGCCACAACGCAAGATGGCGCCCTTATTCCTTTTAAAATGAGACGTAATACTAATAATAATATCGCCATCTTGCGGCCGGTTGGGCTAGGTCTGGCTCAAATGTCAAAACCTGGCAGTCTGATGCTAACGTTAGTTAGCCAACGTAGCTACATACCGTATGTTAAATTCCCAATGAGATAACGACGCTTGCCAAATTAACAAGCGTTCAAAGCAGATAAACCTCAGCTAGAGGAGCGCAAGGCCCGTGGCAAAGCTAACCACGTTAAATATTTGTAATCAGACAAAGTTCCTGCTTGCTACAAACCTTTCCAGAGGCAAGATCCTTTACATCGAAGTCGTTCGCATTGTCGCTAGGATACACACAACTTTCAGGAGTCAGTGGAGAAACAAAGGCCATGTCTAGACTTGAGTTCTATCAAGGAATTCTGAACGCGTCATACATGCAACTGTGTCCGGAATCTCTTCTTCCGCGCTATATTCAGAATGCATTCTGCAAACCAGGCAAAATATGCTAAACACAACTGATGGCTGTAGCAAACTAACCAAGAAAGCTAGTAAATAGCTCGGACACACCAGAAGTACATTCATTTCCAATGGAACGCTGCGTTTGACTTGCAGCATTACGCTGCAGAGGCAGTGCGTTGTGGTGCATACATTGGATTTATCAAACGTATGCGTCAAACTGTATGCGTAAACGGGTTGACAGAAATGGTAGCAGAAGGTGCATGTTAAACTTTTGGTTGCACGCATATCTAGATGCTGCATACTATTTTGCGCAATAACATAGTTGAGTGTTCAAAGCGTAAAGAGATTGCAAACGGGTTAGCATAACAAGTTTCTAAATATTTGGTAGCTTGCTAGCATTTGAGGCCAGCCAACACGTTCCCCCCAAATGCATGCGTTTTTGGTAGCCTGATTTTGTGTCCAGATTTCTTCACCGTCTGAACGCAATGCAAGATCCCTGAAGTGGTCAGTCAGATCTGAACAGATCCCCAAAGCGACTTGCGTTTTGACCAGTGTTTTCAATGCGAACTTAAAATTCTGACAGCCGCATGTAAGTGTCAAGCATAGACATGACCAAAGATTCAGCATCGCTGTACCATGCATGTGTGGACAGTAAACAATTATTTATACAGCATTGATAGTAACACGTTTGACAAAATGAGCCAGATGAAGTTACAAAACTTAAACTATATCCCAGATGTCCAAATATGTTGCAGTCAATACAATATCACAATCCAGTTATTACAAAATATGCCTACATCAAAATTGCACCACACATATAAATTCAACCAAACAACATTCATTTAAAACAGTATTTTATTCATTGCTGAATCTGTGAAAAGGTCCTTATCGGGTTCCGATGGTTACCTGCCACACTCGGATCAGGTTATCGGTGTAGCCAGCAAACAGGGTCTGTTGAGAGATAAGAGACTAAGAAATTGCCGGAAGATGCAAAACTAAGATACTGGCAATGAATCAAGAGTATAGTGGTTTCAACCATTCCAAGTGTTAAGGGGCATGAATATGTAGTCGTTCCTGTACCCATCATTATTGCAGGACTTATCAGAGCTGAAGCTCAGGCAAGAAATGTCACTTTGTAGTCAAAGGGCAAGGCTACAATAAAAATCCAACTGACACAGCTTTCTAAGAACAGACTGAAGTAACACGACCCTGTTCAAGAAGTCCACCCAGGGTTCTAATGCAGCTGTGTGAGATGTGATGCAAATGGTCATATCATACCTGTCCGTCAGCAGACCAGGCCAGAGAGGTGCACTGTGGGGGCTCGGCCTTGCTGTTGGTGCTGATCACCTCCTGTCTAAGCTCATCCACAATGATCTTACCCTCCAGATCCTGAAGGGAGGAGAAGGGGAGATGAACAGGATTGATGGAGGCATGGGTTGTGCTTAATCTGGAACAACTACTAAAGAAATGAACATGGCAATCACATTCTCAGGTCCAAAAATCCAGATGTTTCAGCTGTGATAGTTAGCAGAGCTCAGAAACAGCCTCCATCAGACTTAAGATAGCATTGTAATATCCACCATTGCACCTTGACTAATAGTTTGAATAGAGAACGCCTAACTTTATTATCTATGCATAGTCACTTTATCCCTACTTACATGTGCAAATTACCTCAACTAACCTGTATATAGCCTCATTGTGTTATTTTTAGTTTATTTAGTAAAAATTCTCTTCACTATTTTCTTAACTGCATTGTTGGTTAAGTGCTTGTAAGGAAGTATTTCACAGTATGGTCTATACCGGTCATATTCGGAGCATGTGATCAATATAAATTTGATTTGAACAGAGCCATCAGAGCTGATATGTTCTGGGAGTAGGCATCTTACCCAGATCTTGATGCTGGGGCCGGTGGCAGCGCAGAGCCAGTATCGGTTGGGGCTGAAGCAGAGGGCGTTGATGTTGTCACCACTATCCAGGGTGTACAGGTGCTTGCCCTCGTTGAGGTCCCACAGCATGGCCTGACCGTCCTATAGGAGAGAACAGGGCTCAGGGTCAAAGGTCAGCCAATGGAAGGTGCAAATTATACATGCTAGCTTTAAAATGGTAACTTTGGCATGCAATCAAGTGTCGAGTCCATGGTCATTCATTTGGGATACACAACATCAATAATAACAAATCTCAGTGGACAGGTGTGAGTGAACTCGAAAGTGCTGGTTGCGTTCAGAAGGCATGAGAATCCATCATTACTTTGAAACCAGCACATCTCACTATGATACTTCTCAATTACTCAAATTCATACCACTAAACGGTGCATCAATTTGACCTGCTGGGTGAACAGTTTGAACATTTAAAATCTATATTGTAAAAGCAAATATTAGCAAAATTCTTTCATCATACCTTTCCACCAGAAGCGCAGAGGGAGCCATCGGGAGAGACGGTCACTGTGTTCAGATAGCCAGTGTGGCCAATGTGGTTAGTCTTCAGTTTGCAGTTGGCCAGGTTCCACACCTAGAAACAGAAACAGGTGGGTGGGGGAGACCATGAGTCAGGGTACATTGTTAAGGGAAATGTAGTCAAGGTGTTTCCCCCATTAAGTGTTACAAACATTGCATAAATGTGCAGTCTAGTTCCTGTACCCATCATCATTGCAGGACTCTGTGATAAAACGTCACAGGGCAGGAAACCACTTCACCCTTAAGAGCATGATTTTATTACATCTACAGCAACCAAACCCCTCAAAACGTACATCAACATCTCAGCTTAGTTCAATAGTTCACTGTCCTAGTGAGCCACAAGTGACTGTTGCCCATACCTTGACCATCTTGTCCCAACCACAGGAGACAATGATGGGGTTGCTACTGTTGGGGGAGAAGCGCACGCAGGACACCCACTCAGAGTGACTCTCATCCTGGATGGTGTACTTGCAGACTCCCAGGGTGTTCCACAGCTTGATAGTCTTGTCCCGGGAACCAGACACGATCTGGCGGTTGTCAGCTGAGAAAGCCACGCTCAGGACGTCCTTGGTGTGGCCCACAAAGCGGCGAGTGGTGGTGCCACTTTAAGGAAGAGGACAGTTGTGTAAATCTCCATGCTACAGATTACTAATAACTTCTAATGGCGTTGTTCAGGTAAACACTTTAGAAACCAAGGCCGCACATGAGATATTTATATATAGCCATGTCTGATCTCACAGGTAAGAGCAGGTTGCGTTCAGAAACAGACACTATCATCAGACATGGTGTTGGCATTGGAAGTTTAACCACCACGTTGGAACCAGCATTTTGACCCTCCCGTCTCCAGACTTACGTGGTGAGGTCCCACAGACGGAGGGTTCCATCCCAGGACCCGGACAGGGCGAACTGTCCGTCCGAGGAGATGACGACGTCGCTCACAAAGTGAGAGTGTCCCTTAAGGGCGCGTTGGGGAATGCCATAGTTGGTCTCATCCCGGGTCAGCTTCCACATGATGATAGACTTGTCTGGAAAAAATGTACCATGATGATTAAATATTTTAATTCATTAAACAGTAGCGAATGCAGTTGAACAGGGGTTAGTGTCTTTAGAGGTAGTGTTGACTTTTCCAAAACAATAAGTAGGCCTAACTAGTTGGCTAATGTAACATGGAGGTTGACAGAAGTAGCAAGTGCATAGCTATTAAAATTGTACTAGGTAGCCATGTATGGGAAGCTAGCTAAGTAACTATCCAGCCAACTACCGGTATGTTGCCTTCACTGACAGACACGTACATTTAGTCTCAATCAGGGACATGTCATCGGCTTCTATGTTAGTTACAATTAGACTAGCAGGTCTAGAAATGCAGTTTTCATAAAATGGTCTCCTGAACATTTTTGCCACTTGGCGGTGCACGTGGATGTCAGGATAGTTGACTTTTGCTGCCAAGGGCTAGCTAGTTACGAGTCGGCCGGAAAACTTATTTGGAGAGAGTGGTTTATCCACTAGTCATTGCATTTTTGGAAGAACTAGCTTAACAAAACGTGCCGCCTACAATGATCTAACTTTTATATGACTCACACTGTTGAAGCAGTCGCGACAACACGTCAATTCAGCAACCCACGGGTAACATGCTATGGGTTAGCCATATTGTCGCTCATCGTAGCGGGCGGAGAAGCGCTTACCTCGGGATGCAGACAGAATCATATCGGGAAACTGTGGGGTAGTCGCGATCTGGGTGACCCAACCATTATGCCCCTTTAGGGTCCCCCTTACTGTCATCTGCTCGGTCATTTTGGCGACGTTTTAGTGCGCCTTTTTACGGATGGTTTTAGATTCGTTTGAGGGCTAGGTTTCCCTAGGTCCTCTCACATTTAGGCACAGAGAAAGAGGAAGTTCTGACCCGGATGCAGAACCTTTGAGTGGTCGATCGCGCGCAGAGTACACTGGGAAGAACAGTTTTAACCCCTTCCTGCCCGTGTGTTTAATTATTTACCTGGATTGCACTGTTCATGTGAAACAGTAGCAGAATAATATTATTTGCAATGTTGAAGAGACCATTACGAAGCTATAATTTAAAGCACATAGTCAATGTTTTTACATATCAAATCACATGAAATATATGCATTTCTCCTTTTTTTATAAGACATAATTTGGATAGGTAGCAATCATGTTATGGATGGTGGTAATCCAAAAAAGTGATCCCAAAAATGTATTACAGTTACATAAATGTAAATGCTGTAAAGGTGTGACATGAAATAGGCCAAAGAACGCCATTCATTACAATGCAATCAGCAATTATCAGGGCTCTACAGTGCGGCCATTGTTTGATTTAGGAGCACCAGGGTGCCTCGAAACTTTAAGGATTCTTTAATACCTCAAATATTTGTCATTGTGCTCCTACATTTATTTGTGTGAGCCTACATTTTTCAACTTAGGCGGACATGCTCCTCCTTTAAAAAAAGGTCAGGGTAGAGTCATGGTTATTAGTAGACCTAATGATTGCATTCAGAATGTATTATAGTCCTCTGCACTGAATAATGCAGTAGGCCTACACTTCCTAAAGCAAAATAAATGTTCCTCCTAATTATAAACCTATATAGCCTATTTTTATAACAAAAGGAGGGTAACTGAACTGATCAATGTGGAGACTGAGTCAGCCTTTGTGAGATTATAAAATAACTTTTATGGACAAGTTCTGGGATATCATTGGAATATAACTGCAGAGAATGGTTTAGAACAAATGACCAGAAGAGGTTCAAGAAGGTAACAGTATATTCTATGGAGTTTATTTCAATCTACTTGTTGAGTTGACCAGATTTGGCATAATACAGAAATAACAAATAACAATAGCAGTTACAAAAATAGCTTAATTCTTTTACAACCAAATACACAACCAAATAAACAAACTCACAAAATCCATCTAATTCATCTAATTATTTTTAGAAAACACACCAAACTGTCCTCAGACATTGTGTCAATAATGGATGGCAATTATTCCTTACAAAAATAACTGACCAGGCAATAACTGAAGATATCTGCCAATGAAATAAACACATGTAATATTGCAGAGAAACATCAGTTTGTTAAAGGGCAATTCCGCCACATTTCAACCCCATATTTATTATCTCCAGTACCATGCCAGTGTCTACATGTGTGAAAACGGTGTGTTTCTATGATCTGTGGTTAAAAATACACCCTAGAGTAGATGGGTGCGCCCCCCCCCCCCCCCATCAAAATACATCTGTTTAAGATAGAGATATCTTAGATTTTTCTACTCTTAAGGATTAAGGATTAAAAAGATAAGAAGAAAGGTGCTAAAAAAGTATTATCTGTGATATCCCAGGGTAGGATTAAAAGTATAAAAATATGTGATTTTCAAAACCTGCAAAGAATTCCTAGCTAGAAGGGTATTTTCCTGCTCCCCACACCACTGCGAATCTCATAGTGTTTTTAAAATGTTTTAACTTTTTAAGATGTCATCGGGTAGAACTTTTTAACTTTATATTTTTTCTACAAAACATAGAAATGTGCTGTTTTCACATATTTAGACACTGGCATTGTGCTGGAGATAATGAAAATTACGTTGAAAAGCGGTGGAATTGCCCTTAAGGTAGGCACATTGCTGCATACAGTATGTCCAATACTAAATTATCTTTAAGGAAGGCACATTGCTGCATACAGTATGTCCAATACTAAATTATCTTTAAGGTAGGCACATTGCTGCATACAGTATGTCCAGTACTAAATGAGAATAAAAAAAGGAAACAAATATGATTGAACACCACATCCCAGTTGGAAATAACACTTTGTGAATGAAAATACTGAAACTTGTGCATTAGTAAAGTACAATATAATGAAAGAATTGCATATTAACTTCCATAGTCATACATTTGAGTAGCATACATGTGGTATAATGAAACTCACAAGTTATAAGCTCCTTATATCAGTCATGTGCTCTTGACATTGAAATGGTGTGTGTGTGTGTGTGTGTGTAGGGTTGATAGAGAACCAAACAGGAAGACTAAACACAGAGTGATCGAGCACCAAGAAGATAGACAATCCATAAAATTTGAAAGAAATAATAAAACCGTCAAATGAAAAGAGATCAAAATCTGTCTTTCATGATGTGATAATGTATAAAAAACAAGTAGGTATAGTTAAACCAACCAACAATGACTACATTTTTGCCATGGTGTGTCAGTGTGTACCAATGAATACAACCATTGTTAAATCAATGACTTTGGGTACGCTATTGTACTTTAGTCCGAATGTACTAAACTCATTGGTTAAGAAAAACAATCAAACAAACAATAACAATTTATGCAAGAATCCATACTGTTGCTCAGAAAACAGTATTTCATCTAAATGTGTTTTTTACTAAGGTTAAGTGATAATACTTCAATATACTTCTAAACTGTGCTGTCAGCATTGTCAGAAAATACTGATGTGATGTTTCTAATTGGCTTATGTCTGATAAAAGCCAAATTAATGACAAAATGACTTCATATTCAAGGTGGTTGTTCAACTTCATTGATGGAATACTGCACATTTGTGAATACTGCAAATGGCTCCAGTTCTGACTTTGAATTTAACACAATTAACTCATTATGCGTCTGTATATTATACAAACACGTCCATGCACAGGAATGCAAATGTAACTCAACTAGAATAAAATAAAACATCACACTTGTCATCACTGCCAGTAAGACACACACAAAACACATCTGCATTTTATTATTATTTTTTATGTGGAAAGACTGTTAGAGACTTAGAGATTGCTTTTCGCAAACTAAATACATGAGTAACTTATGGGAGAGGTTTTCATGATGCTATATAATGCTGTGACTTGTGTAAATCATGCACTTTATTAAATGGAAACACTAAAGAAAATAACATATGGTCATACACCATGTCATCATGTCCACAGAATATTATTATTATTACTATTACTATTATGTGACATCATAGGTAAATCCTTGCCTCTGTAGCCCAGAACCAACAGTATGTGTGATGAAAGCCACAAGTACAATTTATGGGTGAGATCATTCTTCAGCTGAAAGTGGAAATGCAGTGTTCTGTGTCGCCCCCTTCTGGTGTGTTTCCATAACGCAGGATCTCAGTATTCCGAATGGAACTGAATGGCACAGAACCGTTCCTTCACTCTGAGGTTGTCTTTCCTTTGTGCTCTCATGTCTGTCCGTCTCTCCTGCGTCTTCTCTCTGTCCTCCAGACCTGCTCTCTCCTCAGGGCTGAGAGAGAGCGAGACGTTTGCGTTTGAGCTTCTGTCTCTTCCTCTCCTCCTTCCAAAAACAGAGAGAGGAGAACAGAGCACTGACCTACACTCCTCTGTCTATCACAACAGGAGGTCTGTCCATCCGTGGGATCGAGCAGGGCGGAGCAAGCACACATCCCCAGGGCAGCATTCATGGCCAGGCAGCAACAGGACCAGGCAGCAACATGGCAAACGAAACTCCATTAGTACGGCAGTCATTACCATTAGTTCAGCAGTCATTACCATTAGTATGGCAGTCATTACCCACTCCCTATTCATCCACTCTTCAGCAACATGTGTGTCTGTCCGTCTGTCTGTATGTCTGTCCGTCCGCCTGTCCGTTAGGTTAGAAGTCTGTTTGCTCCTTTATTTCTCTCTCCTGATGTTGCTCCAAGATGGCTGTGTTCCATTTACTACATTTCACTTCATATCCAAAGTCTGTGTGTACAAAAAATATCTTTATCGATCGATATATCCGGTCTGGTTAATACTGTTGACTCAAAATAACGTCCATGATAAAAAAAAATCTCAATATATTATATCAAATGTTTCCATAAAAAGGCAAAAACTTACAAAAAAAGCAATGTAATATTCAGTTGCAATATATACCATATCAATATGTACAGTGGCCATGCTTGATGTTATCACTGCAAGAGAAGGGGAGCAGGGATTAGTGGGGGTAACAGGTCAAGAGGTCACAGATCAAGAACAACACAAAGGCTACTAACGTTAGCAAAGTCACTAGGGCTCTATTATTCATGCTTTGTACTTCATCCTAATCATACTCATAAAAGGATTATTATATAACATACATGTTATAATCATACCCAAATCATATTTATTTATTGGCCTTAATACATGCTAATTGGTACAGTAAAATAATCTGAGTTGGGGGATGATCATTGCATTGTTCACTGTTTATCTTGAAGCTCTGGTTTGAATGACAATGTACTGTTATCATATTGCATGTGGTTGCAAATGAATGTACTACATATTACTCAGCAGGTATTAATTCATTATATTTTATTTAACCTTTATTTAACTAGGTAAGTCAGTTAAGAAAAAAATCGTATTTACAATAACGGCCTACACCGGCCAAACTCAGACGACGCTGGGCCAATTGTGCGCCGCCCTATGGGACTCCCAATCATGGCCGGTTGTGATACAGTCTGGATTCGAACCAAGTTGTCTGTAGTGACGCCTCTAGCACTGAGATGCAGTGTCTAGACCACTGCGCCACTCGGGAGCCCTCAGCAGGTATTAAGTCATACTGGGCATTCGAATCCCCACTCACCTTGTGCCAACATCCTGGTATGGGCAGTCCATCTTGCCCCTAGGGGTAACAGAACAAGAGAGAGGGATGGTTAGTGGGGCAGTTTCATGTCATGTGGGGTGAAAACACCGAAGAACTTTACCATACAACATGCAAGTCAGCACATTGAAAACCACATCCAGACCACAGCACAACTCTGCACTATTTTCATAATAAAACATTATGCTGATCTTAAGATTCCTGTGACAATTCAACCTACTGATGTCAGAAAATGACAGATTTCAGAGAGAAAATACATATGGAAGAGCAGGCTACGGGAAACAGTGTGTGGGATGGAACGGGGGAACAGGCAGACACACAGTGGTGGAAAGAGGTGGAAAGGTGGGAACAGGTAAAGATACTGTACCAAAGGACAGGGGGCCTCAGGGCCAGAAGGAGGAAGAGGAGGAGGAGGAGGAGGGGTGGACTGTACCCCTTCATCAGAAAGTCCTTTAGTCCCATTAGAACCCTGTCAGCAAGAGCCAACCCACTGTTACACATACTCTGAACACACATTCCTCCCACAGACACAGAGAATAACATCAATTCGAAGAAAAAAAAACAAAAAAAAACAAACAATTGTAAACACACAAAGTTGTTACATATTTGATCCAGTCTGGCTCAAATGTCCGTACGGTGATGGATGAAAGGTACATACCACAGGACAGGGCTGGTCCAGTCCAGGAGGACCCTGCTCCCCCTTTCCGCCCTTCAGACCTCTCTTCCCCATCGTCCCCCGGTCACCCTGCATACATACACAAAGAGAGAATTAGAGCGATAGAGAGATAGAGAGATAGAGAGATTGTTGGTTGTTCTAAATAAACTAAATACACACACTATATTTTCACCCCCCACCCCTCCTGCAAAACCCCCACTTAATGTGTTTTATATGACATATCAGATTTAGATATAATACTTTTTCACAAAGTAGTTTTGATATAGGCCTAGTGAGCACAGGGTGAAGTAATTGGTAGTTTGGTAAACACTATTTTCAGAGTAGATTTCCCAACACTGAGTATTCCCTGTATGCCTAAAACACCTGATATAACTGGTCACAATCATCAAACAAGAAGATTAGATGAATCAGGTACAAATCCTGAGCCAAGCTGGTATAGTGTAGGTTCAATGACAATATAAACTATGTATACAACACATTAGGAACATGACATAGACTGACCAGGTGAATCCAGGTGAAAGCTATGATCCCTTATTGATGTCACTTCAATCAGTGTAGATGAAGGCTCGGACCCGTTTAAAAAAAATGTTTGCCTAAAATGACATACCCAAATCTAACTGCCTGTAGCTCAGGACCTGAAGCAAGGATATGCATATTCTTAATAACCTTTGAAGTTTGTGGAAATGTGAAATTAATGTAGGAGAATATAAAACATTAGATCTGGTAAAAGATAATACAAAAAAAAAACCATGCGTTTAAAAAAAATCTATCTGTCCCATCATCTTCGAAAAGCAAGAGAAAGGCCATCATGTTACTTAGGAGTCCAGGCGCAATTTAGATGTAGTGTGGTGTGGTTTAGATGTAGTGTATGTGCAAAGTTTTATACTGATCAAACGAACCATTGCATTACTGTTCAAAATGTTGTATCAAGTCTGCCCAAATGCCTAATTGGTTAATTGATACATTTTCAAGTACATAACTGTCAGGTTCTGACTGTGGCCAGGTCTCTGGCTCCCTCTAGGGGGGAGTTGTAGGGCCGCAGTTAGAGCTTGACAGTGCACTGGGTGTTTTTGTATTTGGTTAATTTCGATCCCCAATTAGAGGCAGCTGTCTCGAGTTGTCTCTAATTGGGGATTCTATTTATGTTCCTTTGTTTTCCACCTGTGTGTGGATTCTTGTGCGTGTATGTTGCATGGGTTATTGTCCTCACACCAGTTCACTGTTTGGTTTCTTTCCTTTGTTGTTTTCGGTTTAAGTGTTAAACGTAAATAAAAAGGAATGTCACTCCACCAACTCTCCGTTTACCGTCCCATATTTCAAGAACGTGACAATAACTGTGCACTCTCCTCAAACAATAGCATGGTATTCTTTTACTGTAATAGCTACTGTAAATTGGACAGTGCAGTTAGATTAACAAGAATTGAAGCTTCCTGCCCATATAAGATATGTCTATGTCCTGGGAAATGTTCTTGTTACTTACAACGTCATACTAATCACATTAGCGCACGTTAGCTCAACCGTCCCGAGGGCGGGACACGATCCTATAATGGTTAAAGAAGGATGTTTAGCCTTGAGACAATTGAGACATGGACAATTGAGACATGCCATTCAGAGGGTGAATGGGCAAGACAAAATATTTAAGTGCCTTTGATCTGGGTATGGTAGTAGATGCTATGTGCACTGGTTTGTGTCAAGATCTGCAACGCTTCGGTTTTTGCACTCAACAGTTTGCTGTGTGTATGAAGAATGGTCCACCACCCAAAGGACAGCCAGCCAACTTGACACAACTGTAGGAAGCATTGGAGTCAACATGGGCCAGCATCCCTGTGGAACGCTTTCAACACCTTGTAGAGTTCATGCTTCAACAAATTGAGGCTGTTCTGAAGGCAAAAGCGGGTGCAACTCAATATTAGGAAGGTGTTCTTAATGTTTTGTACACTCAGTGTATTGCAGGCCAGTTGTGTTCGTTAAGTATGTACTGTATGTAACACATATTTTGTAACATTTTGCAATTAAGCCAACAGTAGTTCATGCTTTAGTATCTTCATCAATGTCATTGTGGAGGAAAAGCAGGCCACCATTTTTGTCAGGACTTATTGGGATTTTGAGATTCAGAACCCTGGGCCATGCATAATGCAGCATCATAATGCTGTTGCCATGACAAAATACCTAACAATACAGATGTGGCAGGAATGGATTCCATTTCTTTATTCATTTGGTGAGATATCAACATCAATAATGAGAGAACAGCATTGTTTTACAAAGTATCTTGAGAGATTTTCTATTGTCATGCATGCATCTGCCATTACTGGTGAGAGGGCTTATTCAACTTCTTCATCCTCTGGTGAGTCAGTGCCACTGGAAAGCTTTGTAGGAATACAATTTCCTCCTCATATTGTACAATCTGTGTGTCTCAGTGTGCCTATAGTGTTTTTAAATATATATGAAAAACATGGGTCCATGGCCTATCAACACTGAATTTTAAGGAGAAAGCAAGTGGATATTGGAATTATTTTACATGCTCCGGAGTTAAGAATATTGTTAGCTTATATCGAGAGACCAAAAAGCTGAAAAGATAAACATAATAATTATTAATCATTTGTGTAGACCCTTTTGTTTGATGATATGCCATGCTAACTGTCATTATTCCATCAACTTGCTACCACAGAAATACAATTCCAATTCTATGCATGTAACAATCAAATACCATGGCAACTACGCATCACAATAGCAGGTGACCACCTTAAAATCCAAGGTCTGGAGCATAGAATTAGAATAACTAGAATGGACATATCCTCTCAGATCATGGCAATTTACCATGAGATTGCAATAGTACTTCTAATTCTATGGGAGGCATATGAGAACTCTGTCCCTTCAAATAAGCATCACTGAACATTCTCATTCAACATTCCCATGTCATCATTGAACATTCCAATGCCAATTGAGCTGGTTGTTGAATACTAAACATTCAATGCATGTGGTACACCTAATATGGCCACCGGTCCATGTATGTCCATTGTAGCAATCCTAATTTTGTGGTCTGGGAATGTGTACCACCTGAACCAGAACCTGACCCTATATTAAGACATGAATCCTGGAGCTGGAGGACAGATATGGAGAGGGAGGTGGAGAGAACAGTGAGACAACCGGGGTATGTTGTTGGGGCTCATTGACAACATACAAAAGGAGAAGGTGGAGATACAGTAAAGGAGAGGTTGCAAAGAAAAAGTAGAACGTGCAAAGGCAGAAATAGAAAACAACTGGGAGGAGGTAGAGAATATGGAAAAGGAGGTGGTGAGGTTGAGAGAAAGCGAGGAGAAGAGGAGGAGGTGGCAAGGTTGAGAGACAGCGTGGAGAATTGGAGATGGCGAGGTTGAGAGACAGCGTGGAGAATTGGAGGAGGTGGCGAGGTTGAGAGACATGGAGGAGAAGAGGAGGAGGTGGCGAGGTTGAGAGACATGGAGGAGAAGAGGAGGAGGTGGCGAGGTTGAGAGACATGGAGGAGAAGAGGAGGAGGTGGCAAAGGTTGAGAGACATGGAGGAGAAGAGGAGGAGGTGGTGAGGTTGAGAGACATCGTGGAGAATTGGAGGAGGTGGCGAGGTTGAGAGACATGGAGGAGAAGAGGAGGAGGTGGCGAGGTTAAGAGACATGGAGGAGAAGGTGAGGTTGAGAGACAGTGTGGAGAAGAGGAGGAGGTGGCGAGGTTGAGAGACAGTGTGGAGAAGAGGAGGAGGTGGCGAGGTTGAGAGACAGCGTGGAGAAGAGGAGGAGGTGAGGTTGAGAGACATCGTGGAGAACATATCAAAGCTGCAGCCTCTTTCACTCCAGCTGCCAAACTAACCCTGACTCAGATGACCATCCTGCCCATGCTAGATTACGGAGACATAATTTATATATCGGCAGGTAAGGGTGTTCTCGAGTGGCTAGATGTTCTTTACCATTCGGCCATCAGATTTGCCACCAATGCTCCTTTTGCACTCTATACTCCTCTGTAAACTGGTAATCTCTGTATACCCGTCGACCCACTGGTTGATGCGTATTTATAAAACCCTCTTAGGCCTCACTCCCCCTATCTGAGATATCTACTACAGCCCTCATCCTCCACATTCAACACCTGTTCTGCCAGTCACATTCTGTTAAAGGTCCCCAAAGCACACATATCCCTGGGTCGCTCGACTTTTCAGTCCGCTGCAGCTAGCGACTGGAACGAGCTGCAACAAACACTCAAACTGGACAGTTTTATCTCAATCTCTTCATTCAAAGACTCAAACATGGACACTCTTACTGACAGTTGTGGCTGCTTTGCGTGATATATTGTCATCTCTACCTTCTTGCCCTTTGTGCTGTTGTCTGTGCCCAATAATGTTTGTGCCCTGTTTTGTCCTGCTACCATGTTGTGTTGCTACCATGTTGTGCTGCTACCATGTTGTTGTCATGTTACGTTGCTACCATGCTGTGTTGTCATGTGTTGCTGCCTTGCTATGTTGTTGTCTTAAGCATCTCTTTTGGTAGTGTTGTTTTGTCTCTCTTGTCGTGATGTGTGTTTGGACCTATATTTATATTTTATTTATTTTAATTTTGAATCCCAGCCGCTGTCCCCGCAGGAGGTATTTTGCCTTTTGGTAGACCGTCATTGTAAATAAAAGTGTGTTCTTAACTGACTTGACTAGTTAAATAAAGGGTTAAATAAAAAATATAAAAAAATATACCCCACCCCAACTCCAACCCTACACCCCACCCCTATAACCCCGCCACTATACCCCAACCATATAACCCCACCACTATACCCCACCCCTATAACCCCACCCCTATAACCCCACCCCTATACCCCACCCCTATACCCCAACCATACAACACCACCACTATACCCCACACTCATATTATTTGTATTCCTTCATTACTTTCATTAAAGGCATAGCTACAAAAGGCAAACTAGACTAGCACAGTGGTTGTCACATCACAGAGCCTTCAAATACTGGTGAGGGAAAACGTGATTTATAACACTCATCATGCAGGCTTCAGCACGACAAAGGAGCTGATTGTGGACTACAGGAAATGGAGGGCCGAATATGCCCCCTCGACGGGGCTCTAGTGGAGCTGGTTGAGCGCTACAAGTTCTTCTGTGTCCATATCACTAAGGACCTATCATGGTCCACACACATCCACACGGTCGTGAAGAGGGCACAACAATACCTCTTCCTCCTCAAGAGGCTAAAAAGGTTTGGCATGGGCCCTTAGATCCTCAAAAACATCTACATCTGCACCATTGAGAGCATCTTGTCTGGCTACATCACCGCTTGGTATGGCAACTGCTTGGCATTCGACCGCAAGGCGCTACAGAGGGTAATGCGTACGGCCCAGTACATCACTGGGGCTGAGCTCCCTGCCATCCAGGACCTCTATACCAGGCAATGTCAGAGGAAGGTCCTAAAAAAGACTCCAGCCACCCAAGTCATAGACTGTTCTCTGGCAAATGATACCAGAGCGCCAAGTCTGGAACCAAAAGGCTCCTGAACAGCTTCTACCCCCCAAGCTATACGACTGCTGAACAGCTAATCAAATGTATATCCAGTATTTGCCATTTGCATTTTGCATTTTTTTTTTCACTGACATTATTGCACTGGATCTATGCACAATCAGTGCACCCTACCAACACACACACTACACTGACACTCCAACACACACAAAAGCACATTGACTCCACACACACATAGACACACTTTCATACCTTGGATATGCTGCTGCTACTCTGTTTATTATATGTCCTGATTAGCTAGTCACTTTTACCCCTACCCACATGTACATACTGTATTACCTCAACTACCTCATACTCCTGCACATTGACTCAGTACTGGTACTCCTTGTATATAGCCTCGTTACTACCACGTACCCCTTCACATTGACTCAGCACTGGTACTCCTTGTATCTAGCCTCGTTTTAATTGTGTTACCATTTCCTTAAAAACATTTTTTTTAAACCAAAAAAAATGCATTGTTGGGAAACGGCTCGTAAGCATGTTACGGTCTACACCTGTTGTATTCGGCGCATGTGACAAATACACTTTGATTTGATTTGATGCTGTGTATTTTGGTGGCCATATTTAGAACTACAGATCATCCTAGTATATTAATAACTACATCTCCCTACAGCACCCTAGTAGTGTACTTATGGTCCTTGTGTGGTCATAATAACCATTACTAATTAATCTCAGATCCCTACCCAATGCCGTGGTGGAAAAAGTACCCAATTGTCATACTTGGGTAAAAGTAAAGATACCTTAATAGAAAATGACTCAAGTAAGAGTCACCCAGTAAAATACTACTTGGTTTTAAATATACTTAACTACCAAAAGTAAATGCTAAAATATACTTAAGTATCAAAAGTAAAAGTATAAATAATTTCAAATCCCTTATATTAAGCAAACCAGACCACACAAATTTGCATTTGTGCTTTAGTGAGTCGGCCAGATCGGAGGCAGCAGGGATGACCAGGGATGTTCTCTTGATAAGTGCGTGCATTGGACCATTTTACAGTCCTGATTTGATTTGATTTTAAATGTAACAAGTACTTTTGGGTGTCAGGGAAAATGTATGTGAAATGTGGTGAAATAAAAGTAAAAGTAGTCAACAATATAAATAGCAAAGTACAGATACCCCAAACAAACTACTTAAGTAGTACTTTACACCCCTGTTAACACGTATTGGTTAACCAACCAACTTTAAACTGGCAAGACCTACTTCAACGATGGCAGGTGACTATACAGGTACAGCAGCACTGATTTATGTGCAATCATAGCAGGACTCTGGGCTAGAGAAGGAAAGAAAATGCTCCTCCAACCTTGTCTCCTCTGTCTCCCCGGGCTCCCTTCTCTCCAATCAGGCCTGGGAAACCCTGTAGAGGGTTGAACAGGTTAGTGTGTGCTGCAGAGAGTTCCCTGTGTCCTATAGAGTGGTGTAACGAATGCCCCGCGCAGAGCACCGGTCCCTCCTCCTCTCCAGCGATCATCCTCGCCGGCGTTCTAACCGGCGGTCGGAGGAAGATGGTAGCAACACCCTGATGTTGTAGCTGCTTGACAATGAAATTTCCCCCCCGGGGGAGCAATAAAGTACCTATCTATCTATCTATCTATCTATCTATCTATCTATCTATCTATCTATCTATCTATCTATCTATCTATCTATCTATCTATCTATCTATCTATCTATCTATCTATCTATCTATCTATCTATCTATCTATCTATCTATCTATCTATCTATCTATCTATCTATCTATCTATCTATCTATCTATCTATCTATCTATCTATCTATCTATCTATCTATCTATCTGACCCACACCTGTTCCTCATCGGTCATCAGGGTCACTATTTAACTACATGTTTTTCTGTTCAACCCTTGCGGGTTATTAGTCTTCCTTTGTGTATTGCTGTCGTTCATGTTTATTAAATCTTATATACGTCTATTTCCTCTTTCTCGTTCATTCTTAGCCTCATCACTCACTTTCACCCCTCGCAATATCACAGAATAACCCGCCAAACCAGAGGCACCTTTTATTTTTCGGCACCCGATCGTGTGGAGTCTCGGCACGTCCAGAGAGGAGAACTCCGGAGAGCCACCCCAGACAAGTACGATGGCAATCCGGAGGGTTGTTGTGGGTTCCTTCTTCAGTGCGAGCTGTATTTGGGCGATCAGCCAGTGCCCGACTCGGAGAAGGTCCACACGATGATCACTCTCCTCACGGGGCGTGCACTCGAGTGGGCAACGTCACTGTGGGAGAGCGGATCCGAAGAGTTATGGTCGGTTCCTAAATTCGTCGCTCAGTTCCGAGCTGTATTTGACCATCCAGCGGAGGGGAGAGATGCGGGCGAGCGGATTATGCGCCTTGCCCAGGGGAAGGGCACGGCCTCGGAGTATGCCCTGTCATTCCGGACGCTGGCGGCGTCCAGTGGGTGGAACGAGCCGGCTCTTAGGACCGCCTTCCGGAGGGGGCTGCGGGTGGAGGTCCAAATGGAGCTGGCCTGTGTGAGTCAGTCCATGCCCCTGGACGCCTACATCGCCCGGGCCATTGCCATCGACGGTCAGCTCCGAGACCGTGACCAACTGGCGCGCCGCGCGCATTCTCCCCTTCCTCGATCCGAGCCGGAACATGAGCCGATGGAGGTGGGGATCGCGAGACTCTCCGCGGAGGAGAGAGAGCGACGGAGTTGTCAGGGGCTTTGTCTATACTGCGGGGAGAGGGGTCATGTCAGGAGGGCATGCCCCTCTGTGCCAGCAGGACGCAGGAAAGGGGTAAGTGGCCGGATGGCCCAGGTGGGCACAGTAAGTGTTTTACGGGCTGAGAAAATCGCCAGACCTTTCTGCTGTTCAGTTGTGCTGCCTGGTGACTTCCCCGATCATGTGTCCACAGCCCTGATTGACTCCGGAGCGGCCGGGAGTTTCATTGACCGGACTTTAGTTGACGCTCTCCGGCTGCCGTTGCGCCGTTTGAGGTCCTCCCTGCCAGTTCAAGCTCTGGATGGAAGGCCGGTGGGTTCCGGTTCCATTACCCACGTTACCCGTCCAGTCACCCTCACCATTCACGGCTGCCATCGAGAGAGGCTGGAATTGCTGGTGATCTCGTCGTCCATACATCCGGTCATCATACATGGCTCCAGCAGCACAACCCTACCATCAGCTGGAGCGCACGGAGGATTCTGGGATGGTCGGATAAATGTAGGAAGACCTGTATTCCAACGACGGTAGGTGCTACATCGGTGGAGAGTCCGGAGAGTGCCCTCCCGGGGAACATTCCGCCCGAATATGAAGATCTACGCGGGGTGTTCTCCAAAGAAAAAGCCAAATGTCTCCCTCCACACCGTGCTTGGGATTGTGCCATCGACCTGATGTCTGGCGGCGTGCCTCCCCGGAAACGTATATATCCGCTCTCTATGGTCGAAACGGATAATATGGAGACGTATATCCGAGAGGCACTGGAGCAGGGGCATATTCGCCATTCTACGTCCCCTGCTTCAGCTAGCTTTTTTTTTGTGAAAAAGAGGGAAGGGGGATTAACGCCGTGCATTGACTATCGCGGACTAAATGAGGTAACAACGAAGTTCCGATATCCAATGCCCCTCGTTCCTGCGGCCATAGAGCAGCTACGGGGAGCGCGTTTCTTCACCAAGCTAGACCTCCGGAGCGCATACAACCTTATACGAATCCGGGAGGGAGATGAGTGGAAGACCGCATTTAGCACGGCGTCAGGTCACTATGAATACCTAGTGATGCCATATGGACTCGCCAATGCCCCCGCGGTATTCCAGTCTTTTCTGAATGAGGTATTTCGGGATATGTCGGGGAGGTATGTAGTGGTATATATCGATGATATCATAGTGTACTCCCCGACGTTCTCAGAACACGTGACACACGTTCGTGCTGTCCTCCGCCGTTTATTACAGAACCAGCTGTATGTCAAGGAGGAAAAATGCGCCTTCCACCAAACGGCCGTCTCCTTCCTCGGGTACCGTATTTCTCCGGAGGGGGTGAAGATGGAGGAGTTGAAGGTGGAGGCAGTCAGGTCATGGCCAGTCCCTCGGGACATTAAAGGGCTCCAAAGCTTCCTCGGTTTCGCCAACTTTTACCGCCGGTTTATCAAGGGCTATAGCTCCATCGCAGCGCCACTCACGTCGTTGTTGAAAGGAAGCCCTCAACGCCTCACCTGGACCCCGAGTGCCGAGAAGGCTTTTCTCGACCTGAAGGGCCGATTCACCACCGCTCCTCTGCTCCGCCACCCAGACCCGCTGAAGCCCTTCACGGTCGAGGTAGACGCATCGGAGGTCGGGGTAGGGGCGGTCCTCTCTCAGCAGCAGGGGAATCCTCCCCTGCTCTACCCCTGTGCGTACTTTTCTAAAAAGCTGACTGCTGCGGAGAGGAACTACGACGTGGGTGACCGAGAGCTACTGGCGGTAAAGTTGGCATTGGAGGAGTGGAGACATTGGCTAGAGGGCGCTCATGAGCCGTTCACTGTCCTGACGGATCATCGGAACCTGGAGTACGTCAGGGCAGCCCGGCGCCTTAACCCCCTAAAGGCCCGCTGGACTTTGTTTTTTGAGCGCTTCCAGTTCACCCTGACCTATCGCCCGGGAACAAAAAACGGCAGGGCGGACGCACTCTCCCGCATCCACGACCGGGGGGCAGAGACGAGGCAGGACGTCCCGATCCTGCCTCCATCATGTATTGTAGGACCCGTCTCCTGGGACATCGATACAGAGATCCAACGAGCAGGGAGACGGGATCCTACCCCAGCAACCTGCCCTCCGGGGAAGGTTTACGTTCCAAGGAGAGTGCGGGGAAGGCTGGTAACCTGGGCACACACAACACCTGCCTCCGGGCACCCAGGTATCAGTCGGACCCTGGAGGCGCTCCGGGAGAAGTATTGGTGGCCGGGCATGGGGAGGACTGTGCGTGATTATGTACTGTCTTGTGTGGTGTGCGCACAGTCCAAGGCGCCGAGAACGGCTCCAACAGGAAAGCTCCATCCCCTACCAGTACCTCAGCGGCCTTGGACTCACATCGCGGTAGATTTCCTCACCGATCTACCGCCAGCAGAGGGGAAAACCACCATCGCCGTGGTAGTGGACAGGTTCTCTAAGATGGTGCGCTTCATACCACTACCCGGCCTCCCCTCTGCTCTCCAGTTTGCTGAGGTGCTCTTTCAACAGGTCTTCCGACAGTATGGACTTCCGGAGGACATTGTGTCTGACCGGGGTCCCCAGTTCACCTCTCGTGTGTGGAAGGCGTTTATGTCCAAACTGGGGGTCGCGGTCAGTCTCACATCCGGGTACCACCCTCAGGCGAATGGGCAAGCGGAGCGCACCAACCAAGAACTGGGGAGGTTCCTTCGGGCGTATTGCATGGAACAGCCAGGTGAGTGGACCCGTTTCCTTCCCTGGGCGGAATACGCTCAGAACTCCCTACGCCACGCCTCCACTGGTCTGACCCCCTTCCAGGTGGTACTGGGTTTTCAGCCCCGTTTGTGCCCCTGGGGGAGGGGTTCTAGTGAGGTTCAGGCGGTGGAGGAGTGGTTTGGGAGGGCTGAGGGAGTCTGGTCCGCTGCTAGGGTCCGTCTGCAGCAGGCAGTTCAGCAGCAAAAAACACAGGCGGACAGGCGGCGGAGTGAGGCTCCAGTGTTCCACCCAGGGGATAAAGCCTGGCTGTCCACGAGGAACCTCCAGCTCCGTTTGCCCAGTCATAAGCTAGAGCCCCGGTATGTGGGACCATTCACGGTCCTTCAGAGAGTGAACGAGGTCACATATAGGTTGAGACTCACACCACCTTATAACAACCTGTCTCCCTCTTTCCATGTCTCTCTCCTCAGACCGGTGGTTCCTGGTCCACTAGGGGGGGTCCGGACCTGCAGTGGTGCCTCCACCACCAACGGAGGTAGCTGGGGGTCTGGCATATCGAGTGGACAAGGTGCTGGACTCTCGGCTACGGCAGGGTCGGATCCAGTACCTGGTGGACTGGGCGGGATACGGCCCTGAGGAGCGTAGCTGGGTTCGGGCGGCGGACATCTGTGATCCGTCGCTTACCACAGAGTTCCATGCTCGCCGTCCGGATCGACCAGCACCTCGCCCTCGGGGTCGTCCAGGACGCCGGCGAGTGGCGACGTCGGGAGCCGCGCCTAGGGAGGGGGGTACTGTAACGAATGCCCCGCGCAGAGCACCGGTCCCTCCTCCTCTCCAGCGATCATCCTCGCCGGCGTTCTAACCGGCGGTCGGAGGAAGATGGTAGCAACACCCTGATGACCCACACCTGTTCCTCATCGGTCATCAGGGTCACTATTTAACTCCATGTTTTTCTGTTCAACCCTTGCGGGTTATTAGTCTTTCTTTGTGTATTGCTGTCGTTCATGTTTATTAAATCTTATATACGTCTATTTCCTCTTTCTCGTTCATTCTTAGCCTCATCACTCACTTTCACCCCTCGCAATATCACAAGTGGCAGGTCAAAAACACTATTTCATACTTACATCCATTCCAGGCTCCCCGGACTTGCCCTGTCAACACACATTAATGAATGCATCAGTACCACCATGACTAAAACCATGAAATGCAATGACTGTAGGCCTAATATACTGAGGTTATCTGTTGATGATGGTGCCACCCACCTTCTCTCCTTTTGTGCCTGGGAGACCAACCAATCCTGTGGGGCCGGGGGGACCCTGAGGACCGCCCATACCCTGGAACCAACAGACATACTCTGTGTTGGACATCATCATCATACTGCTGGTCTTCCTCCTCCATATATATATATATATACTGTTGTTGCTCCTAGACGTTTCCATTGACCGGGGCATCTCTAGCCGGGCAGAAATTTGACAAACTGACTTGTTGGAAAGGTGGCTTCCTATGGCGGTTTTGATGTCTTCACTATTATTCTACTATGTAGAAAATAGTAAAAATAAATGATTAGGTGTGTCCAAACTATATGTATACAGTTGAAGTCAGAAGTTTACATACACTTAGGTTGAAGTCATTAAAACAAATTTTTCAACCACTCCACAGATTTCATGTTAACAAACTACAGTTTTGGCAAGTCTGTTAGGACATCTACTTTGTGCATGACACAAGCCATTCTTCCAACAATTGTTTACAGACAGATTATTTCACGTATAATTCGCTATATCTCAATTCCAGTGGGTCAGAAGTTTACATACACTAAGTTGACCGTGCCTTTAAACAGCTTGTAAAATTCCAGAAAATTATGTCATGGCTTTAGACATCATTTGAGTCAATTGGAGGTGTACCTGTGGATGTATTTCAAGGCCTACCTTCAAACTCAGTGCCTCTTTGCTCGACATCATGGGAAAATTAAAAGAAACCAGCCAAGACCTCCGAAAAATATTTGTAGACCTCCACAAGTCTGGTTCGTCCTTGGGAGCAATTTCCAAAATCCTGAAGGTACCACGTTCATCTGTACAAACAATAGTACCAAGAGAACCACGCAGCCTTCATACCGCTCAGGAAGGAGACGTGTTCTGTCTCCTAAAGATGAACTTACTTTGGTGTGAAAAGTGTGAAGATGCTGGAGGAAACAGGTACAAAAGTATCTATATCCTCAGTAAAACGAGTCCTATATCGACATAACCTGAAAGGCCGCTAAGCAAGGAAGAAGCCACTGCTCCAAAACCGCCATAAAAAAGCCATACTACGACTTGCAACTGCACATGGGGATAAAGATCGTACTTTTTATAGAAATGTCCTCTGGTCTGATGAAACAAAAATAGAACTGTTTGACCATAATGACCATTGTTATGTTTGGAGGAAAAAGGGGGAGGCTTGCAAGCCGAAGATCACCATCCCAAGGGGGTGGCAGCATCATGTTGTGGGGGTGCTTTGCTGCAGGAAGGACTGGTGCACTTCACAAAATAGATGGCATCATCAGGAAGGAAAATGTTGTTGATATATTTAAGCAACATCTCAAGGCATCTGTCAGGAAGTTAAAGCTTGGTCGCAAATGGGTCTTCCAAATGGACAATGACCCCAAGCATACTTCCAAAGTTGTGGCAAAATAGCTTAAGGACAACAAAGTCAAGGTATTGGAGTAGCCATCACAAAGGCCTGACCTTAATCCTATAGAACATTTGTGGCAGAACTGAAAAGGCGTGTGCTAGCAAGGAGGCCTACAAACCTGACTCAGTTACACCAGTTCTGTCAGGAGGAATGGGCCAAAATTCACCCAACCTATTGTGGGAAGCTTGTGGAAGGCTACCCGAAACGTTTGACCCAAGTTAAACAATTTAAAGGGGAATGCTACCAAATACTAATTGAGTGTATGTAAACTTCTGATCCACTGGGAATGTGATGAAAGAAATAAATCATTCTCTCTACTATTATTCAGACATTTCACATTCTTAAAATAAAGTGGTAATCCTAACTGACCTAAAACAGGACATTTTTACTAGGATTAAATGTCAGGAATTGTGAAAAACTGAGTTTAAATGTATTTGGCTAAGGTGTATGTAAACTTCCGACTTCAACTTTATATATAGTTTGGACACACCTAATCATTCCAGGGTTTTTCTTAATTTTTACTATTTTTACTACCTTTCCAACAAGTCAGTTTGTCAAATTTATGCCCGGCTAGAGATGCCCCGGTCAACTCTAAGTACTGTTACTGTGAAATGGAAACGTCTAGGAGCAACAACGGCTCAGCCACAAAGTGGTAGGCCACACAAGTTCACAGAACAAGGACCGCAGAGTGCTGAAGCGCATAGCGTGTAAAAAGAGTCTGTCCTCGGTTGCAACACTCAGTATCGAGTTCCAAACTGCCTCTGGAAGCAATGTCAGCACAAATCTGTTCATCGGGAGCTTCATGAAATGGGTTTCCATGGCAGAGCAGATGTACACAAGCCTAAGATCACCATGCACAATGCCAAGCATCGGCTGGAGTGGTGTAAAGCTCGCCGTCATTGGACTCTGGAGCAGTGGAAACGTGTTCTCTGGAGTGATGAATCACGCTTTACTATATGGCAGTCCGACGGACTAATCTGGCTTTGGCGAATGCCAGGAGAACGCTACCTGCCTGAATGCATAGTGCCAACTGTAAAGTTCGGTGGAGGAGGAATAATGGTCTGGGGCTCTTTTTCATGGTTCGGGTTAGGCCCCTTAGTTCCAGTGAAGGGAAATCTTAACGCTACAGCATACAATGACATTGTAGACGATTCTGTGCTTCCAACTTTGTGGCAGCAGTTTGGGGAAGGCCCTTTCCTGTTTCTGCATGACAATGCCACTGTGCACAAAGCGAGGTCCATACAGAAATGGTTTGTGATCGTTGTGGAAGAACTTGTCGAGATTGGTGTGGAAGAACTTGACTGGCCTGCACAGAGCCCTGACCTCAACTCCATCAAACATCGTTGGGATGATTTTGGCCTGGCTTGCCCGACCTCACCAATGCTGTTGTGGCTAAATGGAAGCAAGTCCCCGCAGCAGTGTTCCAACATCTAGTGGAAAGCCTTCCCAGAAGAGTGGAGGCTGTCATAGCAGCAAAGGGGGGACCAACTCCATATTAATGCCCATGATTTTGGAATGAGATGTTCGACGAGTAGGTTTCCTCATGCTTTTGGTCATGTAGTGTATATTATTATTATTTATTTTTTGTTAAAAAAGACTGTACAATCTGAAAATTAGTTTACTTTAGGAAATCTGTTTCCAAGGATTCTAATTAATTTAAAAAAGACAATCAAGACAAGCAATGATTGTTATTTTCAAATAACCTCCCTGTTTTTTTCTGACCATCCACTCTGATAAGAATCTGCCCGCGGCTGAATCTAGTTGTCTACCCCTGGTCTACAATATCACTCACCCTCAGTCCAGCAGGTCCAATGTCTCCCTTCTCCCCTTTAGCTCTGTCTCCAGGCTCTCCCTGCATGGGAACACATGATTCTCACTCTACACTCCAGAGCAACTTCAGAATACAGACATTATCGTAGCTCAAGGGCCTTCTAGTCTTACCTTAGGGCCAGGCATTCCATGATGACCCTGGAAGAAACAGAGATCATATCAGTCCCATGTATCTGAAGGGATTCAGCCACACCATGTATGTTGGGGAACAGAGGGGTGAAGCTGTTATATTCTAACACTCACCATGTATCCTGGAGGTCCGGGGAGTCCTGGGGGGCCGGGAGGCCCCGGCTGAGAAATCATCTGAACCTGAAAAACAGAACAGAACACAATCAAGATGATGATTATATCAATGTCATCGCAACGTCTGTCTGAAGCAGTGTTAAAACCAATTCCCTGTGGAATAACTAGTGCATATAGTGACTTTCAGTGTTTTTCACTTACCAGGTTATCTTCCAGCCTGGAGTCACCCTTCTCTCCCTTCTGTCCATCTATCCCCTGAGACACAGACAGACATGGGGATTTTAACATCTTTACAGACACAGACAGACAAGGGGATTCAACATCTCTTTACAGACACAGACAGACAGGGGGATTTAACATCTCTTTACAGACACAGACAGACAGGGGGATTTAACATCTCTTTACAGACACAGACAGACATGGGGATTTAACATCTCTTTACAGACAGACAGGGATTTAACGTCTCTTTACAGACACAAACAGACATGGGGTTTCAACATCTCTTTACAGACACAGACAGGCGGATTCAACATCTCTTTACAGACAGACAGACAGAGGGATTTAGCATCTCTTTACAGACACAGACAGACAGTGGGGGATTTAACATCTCTTTACAGACACGGACAGACAGATGGATTTAACATCTCTTTACAGACACAGGCAGACATGGGGTTTCAACATCTCTTCACAGACACAGACAGACATGGGGTTTCAACATCTCTTCACAGACACAGACAGACAGGGGGATTCAACATCTCTTTACAGACACAGACAGACAGGGGTATTCAACAATCTCTTTAGAGACACAGACAGACATGGGGATTTAACACCTCTTTACAAACACAGACAGACAGGGGGATTTAATATCTCTTTACAGACACAGGCAGATAGGGGGATTTAACATATCTTTACAGACACAGACAGACAGGGGGATTCAGCATCTCTTTACAGCACTCAACAGGTCGTGCCATTCAACAGGTCGTGCCACTCAACAGGTCGTGCCACTCAACAGGTCGTGCCACTCAACAGTCTGTCCATCAGTGTATGACTCTAGTCTATCTATACTTACCCCTGGCCCAGAGAGACACAACAGTGTATGACTCTAGTCTATCTCTACTTACCCCTGGCCCAGAAAGACCCATCTCTCCTTTCTCTCCCTTTTCTCTGATTGACCCTGTCTCCCCCATATCTCCCTTCAGACCCTAAGAGGAGAGGAGGGTAGAGTTCAAAGGTGAGAGGAGCTCTGATTAACCATGTTCATTATCATCCCAGATTATAATTGCATTAAATACACAACGTACGGAATGACTGTTCTGTTCACTGAACATTGGAGTGATATGGTGATTGAATGGGATAGTGGGATATTCAAAACGTTAGCTGGACTTGAGTGACTACCATACCTTATCCTCATCCAGTCCAAATACATTTTTTTACATTATATTTATTGAGGTTTACATTTTTTTATTTTACAGCATTCTTGTCAGCAGTTCACCGAACAAACAGCTCCCAACCCCCCCCCCCCCCCCCCCCCCCCCCCATAGTGGATAGTCAAACACCCACACATTTACATAACACAGCTATTAAGTAACATGTCAGTTCTCCCCATAGAAGGGGACATACATAAAATAATGCCCATTCACAAGATATATATATATTTTTTATATATATATAAATGAATACAAATCACTGTTTCCTTTACTTTCCCGCTCTCCTTTCCATTTAAGTATATATACAGTGGGGAGAACAAGTATTTGATACACTGCCGATTTTGCAGGTTTTCCTACTTACAAAGCATGTAGAGGTCTGTCATTTTTATCATAGGTACACTTCAACTGTGAGAGACGGAATCTAAAACAAAAATCCAGAAAATCACATTGTATGATTTTTTAATAATTAATTTGCATTTTATTGCATGACATAAGTATTTGATCACCTACCAACCAGTAAGAATTCCGGCTCTCACAGACCTGTTCGTTTTTCTTTAAGAAGCCCTCCTGTTCTCCACTCATTACCTGTATTAACTGCACCTGTTTGAACTCGTTACCTGTATAAAAGACACCTGTCCACACACTCAATCAAACAGACTCCAACCTCTCCACAATGGCCAAGACCAGAGAGCTGTGTAAGGACATCAGGGATAAAATTGTAGACCTGCACAAGGCTGGGATGGGCTACAGGACAATAGGCAAGCAGCTTGGTGAGAAGGCAACAACTGTTGGCGCAATTATTAGAAAATGGAATAAGTTCAAGATGACGGTCAATCTCCCTCGGTCTGGGGCATGATCATGAGGAAGGTGAGGGATCAGCCCAGAACTACACGGCAGGACCTGGTCAATGACCTGAAGAGAGCTGGGACCACAGTCTCAAAGAAAACCATTAGTAACACACTATGCCGTCATGGATTAAAATCCTGCAGCGCACGCAAGGTCCCTCTGCTCAAGCCAGCGCATGTCCAGGCCCGTCTGAAGTTTGCCAATGACCATCTGGATGATCCAGAGGAGGAATGGGAGAAGGTCTGATGAGACAAAAATAGAGCTTTTTGGTCTAAACTCCACTCGCCGTGTTTGGAGGAAGAAGGATGAGTACAACCCCAAGAACACCATCCCAACCGTGAAGCATGGAGGTGGAAACATCATTCTTTGGGGATGCTTTTCTGCAAAGGGGAAAGGACGACTGCACCGTATTGAGGGGAGGATGGATGGGGCCATGTATCGCGAGATCTTGGCCAACAACCTCCTTCCCTCTGTAAGAGCATTGAAGATGGGTCGTGGCTGGGTCTTCCAGCATGACGACCCGAAACACACAGCCAGGGCAACTAAGGAGTGGCTCCGTAAGAAGCATCTCAAGGTCCTGGAGTGGTCTAGCCAGTCTCCAGACCTGAACCCAATAGAAAATCTTTGGAGGGAGCTGAAAATCCGTATTGCCCAGCGACAGCCCCGAAACCTTAAGGATCTGGATGCAGGAGTGGGCCAAAATCCCTGCTGCAGTGTGTGCAAACCTGGTCAAGAACTACAGGAAACGTATGATCTCTGTAATTGCAAACAAAGGTTTCTGTACCAAATATTAAGTTCTGCTTTTCTGATGTATCAAATACTTATGTCATGCAATAAAATGCAAATTAATTACTTAAAAATCATACAATGTGATTTTCTGGATTTTTTTAGATTCCGTCACTCACAGTTGAAGAGTACCTATGAAAAAAATTACAGACTTCTACATGCTTTGTAAGTGGGAAAACCTGCAAAATCGGCAGTGTATCAAATACTTGTTCTCCTCACTGTATATTCATACATACACATGCAATCTCCTCTGCCGAAAGGTCTGGCTGGTCAGTATCACGTAGTTTAAAGTTTATAAAGGATATGAATCCACCCCAAATTTAGTCAAACTCTCTCGGTCTCCACTTTATGTTATACATGATCTTTTCACTAGGGATACATGAAGTCAACTCTGCTACCCATCTTGTCAATACATGGCAATACATTTATTCGCTGCCACAAGGGCAATTCGTATGAATTTCAGGGTACAGTAATCAGCTGTCAGCCTAGATGTGTCCCCCAGCAAAATTAGCCGTGCCTCCATAGGGATGTCAGTTTTTGTGATTTGGCCGATTGTCCTGAGTACCTTACTCCAATATAGCTTAGAAGAGGGCAGGTCCAAAACATATGCATCAATGTACCAGTCTCTATTTTACACCTGGGACAAAACTGAGAGTGTTTGGAACTTATCCTATGCATTCTTTCTGGCGTATAGTACACTCGGTGGATTAAGTTATACTGCATGAGTTTATGTCTACTATTAAAAGAGAAATATTGACCATTCAAACATATCTCCGACCAATCCCCCTCTTCAAAGGTATAGCCCAGATCTTCCTCCCATTTCCTTTTTACCCCCAACACCTCCCAGCACAAGATTTGGCGGAAGGTGGAATAGGCATAAGAGACAAAACCCTTAGTACCAGATCTGCTACCCAGCATGTCCTCTAGGGGAAGCTTCTTTAACGGCAATAGAAGGCCTCCTTGTTCAGTAGAAATATAATGTCTCACCTTTAGGTATTTGAAAAAGTGAGTTTGGGAGAGACCGAACTGTGATACAAGTTCAGAAAAGGGCTGCAGCTTGCCATCTTTATATAGATTTCCAAAGGTCTTAATTCCATTGACATACCACGTGTAAGTCCATCCCTCAGCGGCTTCGGTAAAAGTCGATTAACATGAAACGGAGATGAATGGTAAATCGGCTGAACACTTCCTGTAATTACACAGATCCTCTTCCATTTTCTATATGTATGCCTTATAAAATGATTCCCTGTCAACGACTTAAGCAATTTAAATTTGGGTATATACGGGACTGAGGCCAATGGCATATTTAGGTGGAATCCCCCAATTTGCCTCTATGATGGGGGATACATCAATTCAGACTGCCATACCCAAACTGTCCTTGTGTCAGGCTCTGGCCATAGAGAAGCCCATTTGCTTCTCTATGTAGCCATGGTCAGAGTCTGACAGTTCTATTCTTTCAGTTTTCTGGTGGTGGTTTGTGTGGGATCCCTAATTAGAGGCAGCTGTAGCGCATCGTCTCTAATTAGGGATCCTACATAGGTTGGTAGGTTTCACACTGGGTTGTGGGTCGTTGTCGTATGTTTCGCAAGTCACGGTGACAGTAAGTGTGCTTTTTGGTTACGTTTAAAATACCGTGTTTTGTTTTACGTGACGTTTGTAATTCGTGTTTTTGTTTTGTTTAGTAGTTCGTCATTAGTGTTTGTTATACATCGTAATATTAAAATGTCGAACTACTATCCCTGCGCTGCGTCTTGGTCATTCCCACACCCACATCGTGACACCTTGCCTGGGCTGCCCAATAGAATAGCTCAAAGTTAGGAACATGAAGTCCACCGTTCTCTAGAGGCCGCTGAAGCACTGTCATTTTAATCCTCTGCGGTTTTCCATTCCAAATGATCTGCGATACGTAAGTATTAAGACGCTTGAAGAAAACCTTGGGCATGTCGATGGGTAACATCTCAAACAAGTACAGATATTTAGGCAATACGTTCATTTCGATAGAGTTAACTCGCCCCATCAACGACAAAGGCAAATCTCTCCATCTATTTCGTCCTCCCTAGTCCTTTGAAGTAGGGGAATATAATTGAGGGAAAAGGACAATTTGTTTAAATTGTTTGCTATCTGAAGCCCTAAATAAGTACGTTTATCCGGGTTCCATTGGAAAGGCATATTATTTGCCGCCCAGGACTTATCGTCAGCATTAAGAGGCATCGCCACACTTTTTGTCAGATTAATTTTGTAACCAGAAATTGACCCGTATTCCTTTAATGTATCCATGAGGGCCGGAATGGATATATCAGGTTAAGCTAGAAAGGTAATGATGTCATCCGTGTATAGGGAAATAGCATGGGTCTGCTCCCCTACCTGTATACCGCGAATTGAAGGGTGGGCTCTGATAGCCACTGCCAGAGGCTCAATAGAACCCTGTAATTACATATCTACCTGCCTTGTCTTTGATAATAGAGCTCAACTGAAATGGAGTTGTTTTATTTATCAGTATTGCTACCCCCTTGCTCTCGAAGAAAAAGATGAGAAGAATACTTGGTTAAACCATCCCTGACTTTTTGTCAGATTAATTTTGTAACCAGAAATTGACTCGTATTCCTTTAATGTATCCATGAGGGCCGGAATGGATATATCAGGTTGGGCTAGAAAGGTAATGATGTCATCTGTGTATAGGGAAATAGCATGGGTCTGCTCCCCTACCTGTATACCGCGAATTGAAGGGTGGGCTCTGATAGCCACTGCCAGAGGCTCAATAGCTAGAGCGAACAGGAGAGGCAAAAGACAGCAGCCCTGTCGTGTAGAACAAGATAAAAGGAAGCTAGAGTAGATATTACCATTAGTCTGTATCTGAGCAACAGGATGTTCGTAGAGCAATTTAACTAAGGCCAGAAATTCTTGCCATCGTTTCAAATAGATACCCCCATTCCACCCGATCAAAAGCCTTCTCAGCATCTAAGGACACAGCAATACAGAGTGACTTTTCAGCTCTAGCACAATGAATCCCTTCTAATATTTTCTACTGACAAGCGGTTCTGAACAAAGCCAGTCTGGTCAATATCCACTAGTCCTGGTAAAACTTTTTCAAGTCTAAGTGCCAAGACCTTTGGAAACACTTTATATTCATGACAGAGGATCGAAATAGGCCGATAAGACCCACATAGTTTGGGATCTTTACCTGGTTTCGGTAAAACTGTTATTAAAGCTCGTTCTAGTGATCCTGGGAGTTTACCAGTCTTTATAGCATGGTTGTACATGGAAAGCAGGGGTTCATTCATCTTGGTTAGAAACGTCTTAAAAAACTCGATTGGAAATCCATCTAGGCCTGGGGTCTTTCCTGATGAAATTTTAGATATAGCTTCAACCACCTCTTCTTTAGTTAGCCAACCTTCCAGATCATCCCTCGGTCAGAGTTGCCAACTCAATTTTATCAAAAAACTCTTTGGTTTTATCCGGAACGTTGCCCTGGGATTTATAGAGATTTTCATAGTATTTTAGGAAGGCTGTGTTTATGTCTGCAGGTCTATTAAAATCGTTGTTGTCCCATGTAATAGTATTTATTGCTCTACCAGCCTCTTCATTACGAATTTGCCATGTCAACAGTTTACCAGCTTTATCCCCCTGCTCATAGTACCTGTGCCTCAGCCTTATTATAGCGTTTTCAGTCTTGCTTGTTGTGGGAGTATTGAATTCCAATTTTTTGGCCTTGAGCTTTTGGTAAATGTCAGTGTCCGATGTTTCAATGTCTTATCGTTTAATATCGATCAACGTTTAATATCTTGCTCCAACGACTGGACTTGAGAGTTGTTCTTGATGTGTAGGAAATAATAACCCCCCTCAAATAAGCCTTGAGTCCCACACTATATCCGGTGTTGAAGAGTTCTGATTAATAGTAAAAAATGTGTCGATGTGCCTATTAAGATAATCCACAAAGTCTGTGTCATTAAGTAAATAGACTCCAAATCTCCACCTCTTCGAGGGTTTTGTCATATCTGACGCTGGAATAGTAACCAATAGAGCCGCATGATCTGATATAGTTTTGGCGAGATATTCACAGGGAGGTATGAGATGTAACTTGGAGGAAGGGCCCAGAAAAAGATCAATCCGTGAATAACTATCGTGAACGAGCGAATAAAAAGAGTATTAATGTTTCCCCTTATTTTGTGCTCGCCATACGTCAACCAAACCCAGGCCAAGCATTTCTCTCTTAACCACCTTCGCACTCTGAGTACGGTTGACAGTTTTTTTGGATGATCTATCAATACCTGGATCCAACACCAAATTAAAATCCCCCCCAATAAAGATTTCAGTGGGAGGGACTGACAGGTTAATAAACATGTTCTGGAAAAATTGTGGATCATAGTAATTAGGACCATAGACATTAAGTAGTGTTATAGATTCTGAGTAAATAGAATCCTGTATGTAAATATCTAAATAGAACCCTGTAATTACATATCTACCTGCCTTGTCTTTGATAATAGAGCTCAACTGAAATGGAGTTGTTTTATTTATCAGTATTGCTACCCCCCTTGCTCTCAAATAAAAAGATGAGAAGAATACTTGGTTATACCATCCCTGTCTGAGTTTAGAGTGCTCCTTGCCTGTTAAGTGAGTTTCTTGTAATAGAGCTATATCTACCCTGTGTTCTTTCAAATACTTTAAAATACGTTTCCTTTTTATACAGTGGTTCATTCCCTTAACATTCCAGACTAAGCATCTATACTCCGTTAGACTATTCATCACCCCCGTTCATAAATAATCTTAAGCACAGCATGAGTATAACAGAACAGAGAACGAAATAACTACACAGATAATGCAAAAGCACATACAACATATCACGTAAAGTGCCCTTGTGAAAACTGACCAGTAGGATACGTAAAAGAAGTGGAAATTGCACAAACAAAAAAGTAAAAAGTGCTTGTAACTCTTATAACCTTTCTAGTTATTTCGAACCACACAGACACCAGATTTAACTTGCCAAACATTTTACTCTCCACTTTGTACGAGATCACGTTGATGACGTCACATCAATACACAACATCCCCCCTTTACTTGAATATGAACTTAACCCAACTAAACAAGTTCTCATTCAAATTTTCTTACAACTTAAGACAGTTCAGAACATTCAAAGTACATTTAACTGCTCCCTTAATAGAACATCAACAATGCTTTCAAAACGGGTGCACTAAACCGCAACATAACTCTTCATTCAATTTCTACTTGTTTTCCTACTTGCATAGCCTAACCTTCATCAGTCACTCAACAACATAGTCTCTAAACTTTTCCGGCAATTTGGTTTGTCTCTGGGGTCTGCAAGGTTTAGGAATCTGTTCATCTCTCTGAAATGTTTCACAGTTCTCTTTGCATTCCCCTGCACTTCCCTTTTGCTCCTTATCATAATTTGGCTCTTGATCACATTTCCTTTCACCATCCAATGTTGGTGTTTCCACAGACAGAAACTTCTTGACAAATGTCGTATTCCGTGCATACTTTGCTCCAGTTGGTGACTGAACGACAACGCTGTTACCTTCTCTGCGTACGACTTTGTGAGGAGTGCTGTGAAATGTTGTTGTGAACTTGTCTGTTTTATCCTGCTTCACAAGCACTTGATCTCCAACCTCTATGTCTGATGTCTTAGCGCCTCGTCTGTGGTCTGTGTATATCTTGGCTTTTCCTTTCTGCTCTGCGTCTTTGTCTCGAGCTTCAAGGTCACTGTGTGGAGTTGTGATGTCTGGTAACTTCCCTCTGATCTTCCTCTGAAAAAGAAGTTCCGCTGGGCTTTTGCCCGTTGTGGCATGTTGTATGGACCTGTAGACAGTCACATATTTGCGTAGCTCTCTTTTCCAATCCTGGCCCTCAGCTTGGGCAATCCGTACTCGTTTCATCAGTGATGCATTTTGTCTTTCCACTTCTCCATTTGCTTGCGCCCACTTTGGAGTTGTTTTGATATGGTGTATTCCGTTATCCTGACAAAAAGCCTGGAACTGATTGGACTTGAATTGTGGACCACAATCGGATCTGATTGTTAAAGGAAGTCCGTGCCGACTGAAAATGTCTTCCAAACGGTCAATCACTTTTTCCGCCGTTGTTGACTTGAGGATTGCATATTCATAGTACCTGCTGTAATAGTCGACAACAACCAGAATCGAATGTCCATCCGGTAAAGGACCAAGTAAGTCTGTGGCTAAGTTTTGCCATGGCCCTTCAGGCATCACTGTGGGCGACAGTGGTTCAGGAACATCTGGTTTCGCCACCAGCTGACAACCATGACATTGTCACGATTTGAAGAGACGGGACGAGAAGCAGAGCGTTGGTGAAGAGACATTCCTTTTTATTTAACTTGTTCTTACTAACAAGTACCAAAAATAAACAAGGAGAGTAGCCAAACCGTGAACTGACGTGAAACATACACATACAAGAACCCACACCCAGGTGACAGACACAGGAACTTAAATAGAATCCCCAGTTAGAGACAATACGAGACAGCTGTCTCTAATTGGGAATGGAAATCAAACCACCACCAAATACACCCTGTGAGGACTGTCAAGCTCTAACCACGGCCCTCCAACTCCCCACAAGAGGGAGCAAGAGACAATGCCACAATCAGAACCTGACAGACATGTCCTCACAAGTCTTCCTGTGGCCCTGTCCATTCCGGGCCACCAAACCTTTGTTCTCAGGTGTTGTTTTGTTCCTACCACACCAAGATGACCCTCATGTGCCAACTGTAACACTCTTCCTCGCAGCGACTGTGGCAAAACAATTCTTGTTCCTCTGAGTATTATTTGGCCAATGACACATAGCTCACCTGCAATATGTCTGTATGCAGGACAGTCATCAAAACAACCTGTTTGAATAGCAGTTCTCAGTCTCTGTAATTCCACATCATTTGCTGATATCTGCTCGACTTCCTTGGTGGTCAGGGCGCTGGGTGTCGCACAAACTGATAAACCGCACATATTCCTCTGCATTATGTGTGTGCATCTCACCTTTGGCTGATGGGCCCAGCAGACGTGACAGAGGATCTGCAATGTTGTGTGTTCCAGGTATATGAATCACCCGGAAATCATAGGGCTGTAATCTCAAGACCCACCTTTCGATTTGTGCGCATGGTTTTGAGCGAGGGCTATAAATTGCCTCCAAGGCTTTGTGGTCTGTGACGAGATCAAACTTCCGACCATAAACGTAGGGGTGCAATCGTTCACATGCCCACACCAGAGCAAGTGCTTTGCGCTCTGTTTGTGAATACCTTTGTTCACACTCTGTCAAGCTCCTGCTCACATAACAGACAGGGACCATTCCCTCACGTTGTTCCTGAACTAGTACTGCTCCAATGCCCTTTGGTCCAGCATCGGCAATTACTTTTGTTGGTGCGTCCTTGTCAAAGTAAGCCAGTGTTGTGGCCTCGGCCAACTTATCTTTGAGAGTTTTGGAAGCTTTCTTTTGGTCAGTTCCAAAATGAAATTTGGTGTCTTTTTTTGTCAGTCTGCGCAGAGGTTCTGTGATGCTCGCAAACTGAGGTATGAAACGGCTACTATAGCCAGCTAAACAGAGGAAACTTCTCACCTCTGAAACGTTTTCAGGCTCTCTTGCCTCCACAACTGCTTTCACCCTCTCTACTGTCGGGCCTATGCCTTTCACTGACAGCAGCATGCCCATAAACACCAATTTGTCCATGTTAAACTGGCACTTCTCTACATTCAGAGTCAAGCTGCAGCTTTCCAGTCTCTTTAGTACAGCATGCATTCTTTTCTCATGAGTCTCTTCGTCCGCCGCATGGATGATGATGTCATCTGATATGTTCTCTACTCCTTCGATGCCAGCTAAAACAGTGGCTATTTCTTGCTGGTACTGCTCACTTGCAGACGAAACTCCAAACACCAGTCTTTTGAACCTATATATGCCATTATGAACGGCGAACGTGGTGATGTCTCTTGATTCTGGGGTCAATTCCAGCTGATGGTACCCCCACTTCAGGTCTAGTTTGTTGAAAATGACTGACCCATTCATTCCTCGCAACAGTTCATCCACTGTGGGAATCGGGAACCGCCCACGAATGATTGCAGTGTTTGCTTGTCTCATGTCCAAACACATCCTTATTTCCCCATTCGCTTTGGGTACAATAACAACTAGGTTTACCCAAGGGGTTGCTCCATTGACTTTCTCGATTATGTCCATGTGGAGCAGCTCTTTTATTTTTTCCTCAACAGCCTCTCTGAGGTGGAACGGGATGCGTCTAAGGGGCTGTGCAACTGGCGTCACTGTGCTGTCTATGTGCAGGCTAATTTGTTTTGTGTTTAGTTTGCCTACTCCACAGAACAATTTGGGGTACTTCTGTTGTATCATGGACTTCACATCACTCACCACTGCAACATTAGCTCCAATCCTCAGCACTCCTAATTTAACTGCTGTGTCTTTTCCGAGCAGTGGCTCCCCTCTCCTGCAAATAACTGTAAACTCAGCTATTGTGCCGCGTTTTCCGATTCCGACCTCACACCAGAAAATTCCTTTCACTGGTAAGGGTTCACTTGATGAGTATGCATACAATTTTTTGTCTGATTTGGCAGAGCTGCATTTGATCTTTTTTTCTTTCAGCATTTCCCACGTTCCTTCATCCACTATGTTGCTTGTTGCTCCTGAGTCAACTAACATGGGTAGTCTGACACCTCCAACTGAAAATGTTATTCTGTCTTTGTTGCTCTCTTCTCTTACAACAAATGCAAAGTCTTGATTTTTCACATCTGATTTAACTCTTTTCACTGTCTGTCTTACACTTTCCTTTGTTTTACACATTTTTGCTAAATTATCTCTTCCATTGCACTTTCT
This sequence comes from Thymallus thymallus, assembly GCA_023634145.1. Taxonomy (NCBI): domain Eukaryota; kingdom Metazoa; phylum Chordata; class Actinopteri; order Salmoniformes; family Salmonidae; genus Thymallus; species Thymallus thymallus. The sequence continues at coordinate 19,105,045 of CM042384.1, read as the reverse complement.
GCATGATTTTCCACGTGCGGGACATTTATAATATTTTGCAAAATGACCTGTCTGTCCGCATCTGTAGCAGGTTTTGTTTGAATCAGCACTACCTTTACTACATTGCATTCATTTTTTCTGATCTCTCACTCCTTTTCTGGACACAAGACTCACCGTCTCTTTCACTTCAGTCTCTGGAGAAATGTGCAACGCCGCCATCTGCAGTTCAACACGTTCGCACTGCGCTGCGATTTCTAGAGTGCGAGCAAGTGTCAAAACCGTTCCTTCCTCCAGCAATTTTCTATGCACGTATTCGGAGCTGCACCGACCCAAAACAGCATCTCTTAATTGATTGTCTTTATCAGCTCCAAAATCACAATCTTATGCCGCTTGCCTTAAACATGTGGCAAACTGTTGCACGGTCTGTCCCGTTTTCTGCTTTAGCTGATAAAACGCCTGTCTTGCAAACGCCGTGTTTACCTGCGGCACAAAGTATGCGTTCAGTGCTGTGACTGCCTGCGCGTAGTCTGTTCGTCCTCCTGTGTCAGCGAGTGTGGAGAAAATATCCTGCACATCTGTCCCAGCGTGATGTAAGAGCAAGGCTCTCTGTCTTTGCTTTGTAGCGTCGGGTGCATCGTCAGTCAGGATCAAACCCTTTCCGTCGGCAAAAAGTTAAAATGCATTTAGCCATCTTGTCCACCGCGGACCCAACTTGGCTGGATCGCTGTAGCAGTCGAACTTGGGAACGGTACCGTCCATCTTTAATGCGCGCCGCCTATCTCCACTAAACGTTCAGTTAACTGATAAAAAGTAGTCGGCGTGACACACGTCTAACTCACTTTCAGATTTAACTAACGAGTGAGTCCTTGTTGCAACATCCTCGTCGCCAATGTTATAACCTTTCTAGTTATTTCTGATCGAACCACACAGACACCAGATTTAACTTGCCAACCATTTTACTCTCCACTTTGTACGTGATCACGTTGATGACGTCACATCAATACACAACAGTAACGTTTAGGCCTAGAACACATCGGCCATCCAGGAAACCCAAACCTTCTCCCCAAACGAGAAGGTAGTCCATCCCCTAACTGTGTGTAGTGTGGATGCTGAATTAAACCTAACAACATCGCCCTACATTTCAACTCTCCTTGTAATTAAACATACTTCCCCATAGCAGTTAAACAAAACGTGCAAAGAAATCCAGTACTAGAAAATGCACCTCCTCCCTCTCAAACCGCCCTCCGAAGGTCCAACCAAGTCTCGCACAGTCTTATGTCACTTTTACCGGTCTAAAATCTTTAAATGACTCCAGTATGGATTTCGGGGAAAAAGGCTATTATGGTCTAAGAAGGAAAACGGCAGGTAAACTAGAGCCCTTTCTGTCAGCTCGGTCGGAATTACAAAACAAACATATTTATTCACTTACTGGCGTTTTGGCTTACGTGAAAAAGTCAATTTTAAATCTCTGAGTATTCCATTCTTATGAATGTGTCCGCGGCCTCAACCGAAATGAATGAACGGGTGGCTCCATCTCGTGTGTCAACCTTGAAGGTGGCGGGGAAAAACATCCCATATTTTACTCCTGCATGGCGTAGCTTTTTCTTCAATGGGTTGAAAGCCATTCTCCTTGCGTGAAGGGACGGCGACAGGTCGGGAAATACCATTATCTTGGAGTTACCGTAGAGAAGATTCTCGTTCTTCCGTGCCGCCTCCAGTATCATCACCTCATCCTTGTAGCGAAGCAACTTCAGAACGAAGGCACGGGGTCTGGGCGTTCTATCCGATGCTGACTGGGTCCGTCTCATAGCGCGATGCGCCCTCTTAATCTCCGGGGTTTTCTGTATTTGTAGGACATCAGGGAGCCACCTTTCCAGGAAGCCCACAGCATCCTTCCCTTCTACTCCTTCTGGGAATCCCATAATTCTTCCTCCTCTGTCTGTTCTCATATTCATAAAGTCTCGCTTCCAGCTCGGCCACTTTAGCCGAGAGCTTCTCTGCTTCATCGTTTACATCCTGTCTCACGTCCACTATGGCTGCCTGATATTCCTTACACTTAGCTTCTAGCTTAGCCACTTTTGCGTTAGTAAAGTTCAGGCCACCTTCAAGTTTCTCCACTGAAGGATCCAGTCCATCCAGCCGTCCTCCCAGCATTAACTGTATGGATGCAGTGAATTTTTCCATTTCCCTCACAAACCAAGCAGGTGTATCCTCCACTGGCTTGATATCAGTAGACATGGTCTTTTCTGCGGCGTTTATCCCAGCCACGCTGCCGCTAGCACATGTTGCCGTGTTCTTTTGTTCGTCTTTATTTTTCTCTTTGTCTTTTTTGGGTGACATTTGTTGTTCTTTATAGAGTATATATGTTCATAAATCGGGTTAGAGTCACAAAAACAACTATTAACGGGGTTTTACAAAAATATTTGGGGTTTTACAAAAATATTTACAAGTATCGCAGGAGAGTTGACGAGTCTAACCGATCATGTAGAAGCCATAACCGGAAACCTCTTTTCCATCAGTCTTGAAGGTGTTCCCACATATGCTGAGCACTTGTTGGCTGCTTTTCCTTCACTGCGGTCCGACCATCCCAAACCATCTAAATTTGGTTGAGGTTGGAACCAAAAATCTCAAATTTATCAAATGTCCATTGCTCGTGTTTCTTGGCCCAAGCAAGTCTCTTCTTATTATTGGTGTCCTTTAGTAGTGGATTCTTTGCAGCAATTCGACCATGAAGGCCTGATTCACAGTCACTTTGAAGAATCTCAAATATAAAATATATTTTGATTTGTTTAACACTTTTTTGGTTACTACATGATTCCATATGTGTTATGTCATAGTTTTGATGTCTTCACTTTTATTTGGCTTCCTATTTCGCAACAAAGCCTCATTCACTCATGCTGCCAAACATGCCCTTGTAAAACTTACCATCCTACCGATCCTTGACTTCGGCGATGTCATTTACAAAATAGCCTCCAACACTGCGACCTGTATTCTCTCGTTGGCTGGCCCTCACTACATATTCGTCGCCAAACCCACTGGCTCCAGGTCATCTATAAGTCTTTATTATGTAAATCCCCGCCTTATCTCAGCTCGCTGGTCACCATAGCAACACCTACCCCTAGCATGCGCTCCAGCAGGTATATCTCACTGGCCACCCCCAAAGCCAAAACCTCCTTTGGCTGCCATTCCTTCCAGTTCTCTGCTGCCAATGACTGGAACGAATTGCAAAAATCCTTGAAGCTAGAGGTTCCTATCTCCCTTACTAACTTTAAGCATCAGCTGTCAAAGCTGCTTATCGATCACTGCACCTGTATATAGCCCTTCTGTAAATAGCCCATCCTACTACCTCATCCCTATTTGCACATCATCATTTGCACATTCCATCATTCCAGTGATTATGCTAATCTGTAATTTATAAATAAGACCCTACCTTTTCTCCTGGGGGCCCTGGTAATCCTTGTGGGCCCTAGAAAGGGACAGACAGACAGACAGACAGACAGACAGACAGACAGACAGAGAGAGAGAGAGAGAGAGAGAGAGAGAGAGAGAGAGAGAGAGAGAGAGAGAGAGAGAGAGAGAGAGAGAGAGAGAGAGAGAACACAAAATACAAAGCATCAGTTCAATTCAGTCTGTCACAGTAGTCTGCTAATATAATTATAATCAAAGCCATGGATTAATCTATAGCCAATTTCATCACACTTCATTGGGCAATCACAGACAAGCATACTAACTCAGAGTCAGTGGATTATGTATCAGCTTTGGATGGATGGTGGATTTCACAATATGACCCTGTCAGTAAACAAACAGATAATTATTTTGTTTGCTGATGAGGACCAGTTTCGTTATGGATGCTTTGGTGCAAATCAGCCTTAAAATGGCCGTATTCAGGCAGGGCATGCGGTTGGCAAAACACAATACCCTGACATTGTATCACACAACATGGCTGGTATCACTAGGACTTTGGAGGCTTGGGCAAACAATAGGGAAATGGACAAAGCACTGACCTGTAGAGAGACACATTATGAATACTTCATTTTAATCCACCAATCAAATTTACAAAAAAGGATCCAAACATTTCAAAGGTCCCTGTATGCATGGCACTCAAGGGTACTGAAAGCACCGCCTTCTCCAAACAGCTTGGCTGCCCACAACAGCTGAAACAGAGCAGTACCTACCCAATTGCCTTGCCCTAGTTTTTGTCAGGCCCGCAATCTGGAGGCCACGCACTGCAAGCCTGTGTATGTGGCCGAGACTGCCAAATATCAGCGCCACCAGCTTGCACCTACACCTGAGAATGTCCAAGCGTGCCATGAGGGGCTGGTATTTAAGGCTGTCCAAGCGTGCCATGAGGGGCTGGTATTTAAGCAGCTTCTCTGCAAATGCCTGCTCCGTGTAGCCATCAAATGAGCAGCCCACTTCCAAAATGAGCACATTCCCCCCACACCGACAATATCTGGCGTATTTGGCACACAGGAAAACACATTAACATCAAACCAGCTTCCCCTTACACACAAATGTTTATGCATGTGTGCTGTTGGTGAGACTACTTGTCTCACCTCGCTGGTCAACAAGGCAGTCATGTCTAGCAATGTACAAATCCTTGTATGAACAGCAGCCATTCACAACATGGGCAATGGACTCCATTACATTTGACTAGTGTAGAATACAAAATGGGTCATGGTTTGTAGGGTACCAGAGTGCTAGATTATATTTTGTTGGTAGAACTTGCAGCCTCGCCTTAAAAGTAAAGGTGAGAATATCCTCGCCAATGGCAGCATTCTGGTACGCGGAATGGGAGACAGTACAGAGCAGCGAGTTTCCCCTGCAGCCTCAGGCCAGTCCGGTGTTGCAGTAGCGGCATCCGTCTGATACCAAGGAGTGTTGTCCTGGATGTAGTATGAGATGTTCCATCATGGGTGACAGAAGCCTCAACAACAACACCGCAATCTGCCTCAACTGCATCAGAGGCAATCACTGGCTCAGTTTGCACATGGACCTGAGTTCTTATCAGTGCTCTGAACCTATCTACCTCAGTTTAAATACTCTCTCTTAATAAGGTTTAGAGAGAGTCCAACCTTGGGAAGGTGAACTCTGGCCCAACCCAAATCACTTGTTCATCATTTCACTTGCTTCAAGATGTGCCGTATTGATTCCATTCTCTGTAATATTTGAGTGATGAACTTGTGGTCTTGAAGCAATAAAAGATAGAAATCATATTCATTTCCAGAGGTGTACAATACAAGCAGATTTCTCCATCCCTCTCTAGCAGGTTGAAGTTATGTGCTCCGCCAAAACCACGGCAACGGAAAAGATTTACAAACAATTATTGTTCCAAGTTGCTCCATCTTCTGAAATGACGGCCACCCACGCAGATCATTTGAAAGACGTACAAAACAAATGAATAAATTCTGAAGCACCGCATAATTTTTACTACCAAGTTCATCACTCAAATATTACAGAGAATGGAATCAATACGGCACATCTTGAAGCAAGTGAAATGATGAACAAGTGATTTGGGTTGGGCCAGAGTTCACCTTCCCAAGGTTGGACTCTCTCTAAACCTTATTAAGAGAGAGTATTTAAACTGAGGTAGATAGGCTTCAGAGCACTGATAAGATCTCAGGTCCATGTTGTGACCAGCTCATGTGTATGGGCTGCATGGGCCTACTCTAGACCTGGTCTCCAAGGACCCCTGTACATAGTTTATTTTTATCAGAACCACACACCATTGAAGAGATAGGGATCAGTTATTAGCATGTAGCATGGGGCCCTGCATGATGGAGTGAAAGGCCTCTCTGTATGAACAGGTTTGTGTCTAGACTGTGAAATGTGTTAAAAGACCCTCCTGCTCCCTTCTCTCTTTACTATGAGTCCCGACTGGCTTGAGCAATAAAAATGTAAACAGGGTATTATTTAATTCAAATTATTTCAACCCAAGCAACATCACAGATCACACCACCACATAGCAGGTTTCATTTCAAGCCGCATATCCTGTGAGGCAACAATAACACAGCATGAAAAAAACATTTGAAAAATGAAATGCATGATTAAAAATGTCACTTCAGGCTATGTAATATCAGATGTTGTGTTCCAGCTGGAAAGTATTTATGGTGGTTTAGTGTTGTGTCCTGTACAGATATAGGATCTTAATTTGATCACCCTGTTGCAGGAGAACTTTTCTGCAATGCAGGGTATGTAAAACTTGTAGTGTATTTGAGGTTTTTAAAATATAATTTCCACTTATCAACCACTACACAAATACATTAATTATAATCCACATAATAATTCACATTTCCTGTTGTTGCATAATTATTTTCCTGCTGTAGCAAACTGGTTTTAAATTAAGATCCTACATCATCAGCAGATAGTGGACTGTAGCGGGAGACTTTGGATACATGTATCTGGTTAGTAGAGTGAGTTAGTTGTGGTGACGGAGTAGTGACATTAATATGTCTGATGTCAGGGCTGTGGGATAGAATTTCCTCCTTACACAAACACACAGAAACAAACAGGGGATATTCACACTGGTCTTAGAAGTTACATGTGTACACTCACGTGTGTGTGTGTGTGCATGTGTGTGTGTGTGTGTGTGTGTGTGTTTGTGTGTGGGGGCGCACTCACATGTATGAGTGTATATGCCTATATCTAAGTATCAGTGTGTGTGAGAACAGTCACAGATCACAACGTCTACAACACCATGCAGCGACAGTGGATTACCCTGACACTGATGGTCTGGATGGCCTGTCAGGGAGGAACAGCAGTATGTTAAGTCTGTATGAATATATTCTTCCAGAAATCCTTCCAACTGGGATTTCCGTAAAACCTGGGAATGTTGGTAAAGTTACCTGAATTTTGCAACCCTATCTAGGAGAGTCTATGGACTTTCAAACACACACCAGGCACACTATTGTCTACATCTCTGACTGGGAGGTCTCACCTGGAAGGCTTCTAGCAGCTTCCCATTGAAGTCAATGACCTCAGTAGAGCCTGGAACCCCCTTTTCACCAGGGTAACCCTGAGAGGAGAGGAACAGAGAGAGAGGGGACTTGTAAGCATACAATAATAACATGAGAAGTTAGGTTAATAGGCTGTGTATATCTACCATGTCTCCCTGGGCTCCTCGCTCTCCGATATCTCCCTTGTCTCCCTACAAAATACACACAAACACAAATGTGTTGTCTGTGTCCACAATAAACACTCTTTATTGTAGAGGTGACAGGATATGTCACATACCTTAAACCCAGGGAGTCCGTCCATGCCCGTCTCACCTGCCTGCCCCTGTTCATACAGAGGACAGAGACAAGGCATAGGGGTTAGAAAGCCATTTCACAATAAGAGACATGACTATATGCTAAACTGCAGGAGGATTGGCTGTTACAGTCAATCCGTTCTGTAGTGGTATAATGTTAGCTGAAAGGGGTAGTGGTGATGGACAACACTAGAGGAACTGAGAGGGATAAACACCATAGAACAGGCCTGTAGTAGACATGTGTAACAGGCTGTAGAGAGGCCAGACCAATCCAGCAGGCCTTCATCTATCCTGGCCAGATTCTGAGCTGGAGCAGAACAGATTGTTCCCGATAACAACTTCAGTAACCACAAACATCAACTCGTTTCAACTCACTGCCAGACAGCTATGCGTCCCAGGAGTGTGTTGGGCCTGTAACTGAAAGGTTGCCGAGTCGAATCCCCGAGCTGACAAGGTAAAAAAAATATGTTGTTCTGCCCACTGTTCCTAGGCTGTCATTCTAAATAAGAATTTGTTCTTAACTAACTTGCCTAGTTAAATAAAGGTTAAATAAAAAATAAAATAGCTGATAGAATGTCTGGGATCAGGGGTCTCTGCAGTATTTAAATACCCTATGACATCACAGGGTTAGGGCTGGCTACAGGCTGGCAGGACCTCGGACCAGGGAGAGAGAGAGAGAGATATGAGGAAGTTATGTATTTGATGTATTTGTGAAGAACCATGCTGCCCACCCAAGACCTATTGAGAGTGATAAACTCCAGACAGAAACAAGTGAAGGAGGAAAGAAAGAGAGAGATATGAGAGGCAGGGACGGACAGAGATAGAGAAGATAATGAGAGAATAAAACACAGGTGGTCTGTTGCTAGTCTGACAGAGAGATAAAAAGAGAAGGGGTGTTAGCGTTAGCATCACCTTTGACCCTGGGGGTCCCTGTGGTCCTGGGTATCCTGGTTCACCATCTTCACCCTGAGAGTGCACAAAGGTTAATACTCCTCATTGCATCTATGCAGGTATACCCTTCATGTATTTAAAGTGTACTTTATATATGCTTATACGTGTACCACTGTACTATCTAGTGTGTGTAGGAACTTAGAGACTTACCGGCTTTCCAGGTGAACCTTCATGTCCCTGTGAATGATAGAGATAGAGGTGCATCATCTCTAAACTCTTCTGTAACTGCTAGTGCCTGAAACTAAATAACATGACTCTAGGTAGCTACAGTACTATATAATATGCTTGTGTACTAGTAAAACAGTCAAAACACAAATAAACATTTAAATGTGTATAACAATCAGACTCACCTCCATACCATCACGACCAGGGAAACCCTGTGCGGAACAGAGCAGAAAATAGACATTGTGTATTCTGAGCAGTAGCCACTAGAGGTCAGTACTCGATCAGCCTAAAGAGAGTTATGGTTAGGTGCCTGCTATCATGCAATGTACAGTGTGTTGAGCTGTTTTTGACTCCATCTACCCAGAGCCATATGTGTACAAAACAGCTATTTCCATGACATAGACTGACCAGGTGAATCCAGGTGAAAGCTATCACCACTTATTGATGTCACCTGTTAAATTCAATTCAACATGTGGCTTAGTTGATAGAGCATGCCACTTGCAACGCCAGGGTTGTGGGTTTGATTCCCACGGGGGACTAGTATAGAAAAAAAATACAATAATATATGTGCTCACTACTGTCAGTTGCTTTGTCTGTTAAATAACTGTACCTCTGTTTACAATGAACTGTGGGCATAGAAGCTTCTTTCTCTATCAGTAGACATTCTATTACTTTATACACCATCAAACACAATTTCTTTAGAGATTATTGTCTGTAACCCAATGGTGATTGGAATGAATCCGGTAAATAAAGCTGTTGATTGTGTGCGTTTGTGTGTGTGTGTGTGTGTGTGTGTGTGTGTACAGTATGTTCCAGGTGGATGAATTGTATGCTTGGTGTAGAAACATGTGTGTTGAAGTCCTCCATGGAGAGGCCAGGTCTGGAGAGTTGGCCTGGGGGGTGTTGTGTAAGTAGCCCCTCATATAGACAGACAGTTCACTCAGGTCTCTCATGTCTCTCAGGTCTCTCATGTCTCTCATGTCTCTCAAGTCTCTCAGGTTTCTCAGGTCTCTCATGTCTCTCAGGTCTCTCACGTCTCTCAGGTCTCTCAAATCTCTCAGCTCTCTAAGGTCTCTCAAGTCTCTCAGGTCTCTCAAGTCTCTCAGGTCTCTCAAGTCTCTTAGCTCTCTCAGCTCTCTCAGCTCTATCAGGTATCTCATGTCTCTCATGTCTCTCAAGTCTCTCAAGACTCTCAGGTCTCTCAGGTCTCTCAGGTCTCTCAGGTCTCTCAGGTCTCTCAGGTCTCTCAGGTCTCTCAGGTCTCTCAAGTCTCTCAGCTCTCTAAGGTCTCTCAAGTCTCTCAGGTCTCTCAAGTCTCTCAGGTCTCTCAAGTCTCTTAGCTCTCTCAGCTCTCTCAGCTCTATCAGGTATCTCAGGTCTCTCATGTCTCTCATGTCTCTCAAGTCTCTCAAGTCTCTCAGGTCTCTCAGGTCTCTCAGGTCTCTCATGTTCTCAGGTCTCTCAGGTGTGTGGAAGTTCTTCATGGAGAGGGTAGGTCAGGAGATAACCATGTGTGTTGAAGTCCTCTATGGAGAGGCCAGGTCAGGAGAGTTGGCCTGGGTGATGTTGTGTAAGTAGCCCCTCATATAGACAGACAGCTCTCGCAGGTCTCTCAGGTCTCTCAGGTCTCCCAGGTCTCTCAGGTCTCTCATGTCTTTCAGGTTTCTCAAGTCTCTCAGGTCTCTCAGGTCTCTCAAGTTTCTCCGGTCTCTCAGATCTCTCAGATCTCTCAGCTCTCTCAGGTCTCTCAAGTCTCTCAAGTCTCTCAGGTTTCTCAAGTCTCTCAGGTTTCTCAAGTCTCTCAGGTCTTTCAGCTCTCTCAGGTATGTTCTTTGTTTATCTACTCCAACACTTAATGCTCTAATGTAATAAATACTAGAATGTGAGGTTACTCTAACTAACTCTATCCTCATATTTCCCAGTTTCTTCAATGTCTACTTGAGAACAGGGATGTGTTCCATCTGGCTTCCTTCCTCTCTCTCTAAACATACGGGTGCATGCACATACACACACCGCCACACACATTCTCCCCTCTCCCTTCACCTTTGGACCCTATTGTCTACTTGTTTCCCTCTCACCAATAACTCTATCCTCTCCCGTCTGTTGCCCTTTGATGCCACTGGGCAACTGTTTCCCAAGTCTCTCTCTTTTACCATCCTCCCCTTATTATGCCATCTGATGCCATGGTAATGCCTATATGCTCTCTCTCTCTCTCTCTCTCTCTCTCTCTCTCTCTCTCTCTCTCTCTCTCTCTCTCTCTCTCTCTCTCTCTGTCCCTCCCTCCCTCCCTCCCTCCCTCCCTCCCTCCCTCCCTCATCTCTCTCTCTCTCTCTCTCTGTAATGAGGAGGGTTTAAGGTCATTCACTCAGGTCATTCAAACAGCAGAACAACAGATCATTTCCTTCTTCTCTGTGTTTCTTACAAGTCTGTCTTCAACATGGACAGGGCTAGCAGCATCCACCCTGTTTTGTTTCGCTGTTTTGCATTCTGCAACTCTTTTAATGAATTCAGAAAGTACATTAAATAAGGACTGGGTTAAATAAATGCCCTCTCTTATTGACATGCTTCATTTCAGTCCAGCTTTGACACTTTGCCAACTGCCAGATCTTGGATAAACACAAGTTACCCTTAACCCCTCTTCCCCTTCAACCACAGTTTGAGCCTGTTGTTCTAGAGATGAACCAACCCCAGGCTGGGTTAAAGTTAATCTAGAGAAACAGTGGCGGCCCAAGGCTAAAGAGCTATTGTTTGGCGAGGCAGGGAAACTTTTGGTGAACCCAAAAAGAGTGCCATATCTGTTACAGGAGCACAGAATGACAGGGCTGGGAGGCTGAGAGAGACTAAGACTAGCTGGATCCATTTGTGGCCTTCTCTTACAGAAACCAGATGAGGCCTATTTTCTGCTGTTTTAGGTAAGCCGCAGCTCGCTGGCAGCACAGTATGCTTCGGTCAACGTGGGGTCATTGCACTCTGAGTAGACCTTTCCCCCTCACTCTCTATCAATGTCGCATCCCTGTGGCTGTTGATGACTGAGGTGTTGGAGTGACCTGAAACTAATGGTGGAAACCTAGTTCTCCATCATCAGCTGGAACTGAGAGAGAACACAGTGATGATAAATAGAAGGAGAAACTGATAGAGAGAAAGAGAGTGGGGGGGATGAAAGCACCATGGAAACAATGACAAGTTATGTGTTTATGTGGGTGTATGTAGGTGTATGTGAATCCATTGTGCGTATACATAGAGGTATGTGTATATTCTAGCTTTACCTGTAGGTGTTTGTGATATTTGTGTGTAAGGTAATGCTGTTACCTGTTCTCCAGCAGGGCCACGGGGCCCGTCTTTGCCCGTGTTCCCAGGAGGGCCTCTGGGGCCAGGAGACCCTGGGGGTCCGGGGGGCCCTGGGGGGCCAGCTGACCCCTGGTCACCCTGCAGGACGACACATCAGAGGTGTAAGAGAGAGGGAAATATAGATACCAGGAATGAGAGAAAGATGGAGACAAACCAACACAAACAAACATGTTTTGGTTTTTCTCTCCAAAAAATATGGAGAAAATACAATATTTACCATATGACAAACAAACACACACACACACTAACACACACCCACCCACTTTGGCAAACTCCCCCAGGCATGAGATGTGTTAACTAAGTATTAAATACAACATCAACTGAAATGTGAAATTAAGTGTTTCATTTCTTCCTGCTGTTGATCTAACCAAAATGAAACACCTCGCACGAAAGGGTGTTTTACCAATGGAAATACAATCTACATGGCAAATACTTCCCTCTTGGTAACAAATACTTCTCTCCTTGGTAAAAATACTTCCCTTTTTAATTTCCCTTAACCCACTTAGCACTATCCCAAGGAAAATCCACACCAGTATTTTCACACTGTGGTCAAGTAATCTAATCTAATGCTTAAAGCAGACCCTTGTCACATTAGTGTTTCTCTGCTCTGTTCTTGTATAACTGGATCCATTGCTTTAACCAGACTCTTCTCATGGTATTCACATGGATATTCCCAGCATTTGCCCACACAGACATACTGTATGTGCTGGTCTGATCCTGTGTGTTGTGGTGAGATGCGAGAGAAGGCCCTTTTCCCTTAGACTGGTACTCTCAGGATCTTCAACTATCAGACTCTAGGGCTGTTTCCCTGTGTAGATAATTAGTATAGCTCCACCAACAAAGTTGTTTGATTTCCAATGTAATGAAAAGCACACATTCCTAAAGCCGCTCTAACATGTGGGCCTGCCGTCCTCCTCAGAGGGGGTTTCTATTGGTTTGCCATGTTTCAAAACAGGCATCATAGGAACACACACACCAGCATACACACACATAAAACTGAACACAGCACATCCTGGAATAAGAGATGGATGAATTGAGACAGCAGCAGAGAGCTGGGGAAGTGTGAGGAAGCAACAGAGACAGAGAGATAATGAAGAAAAGGGTGAGAGATATGATATCAAGCAGTGAATGAGAAAATGGTTAGAGGTCCACACATGCCTTAGTGGAGGTGTACCTTCATTAAGCGTCTCTGGAAGTTGGACTGGTCACCAGACATAAAGCCATGGTCATAGTGGGGAAAGACCATCTGAAGCAGGAGAACAGATGAGAATAGGAAAAGAGAGAGAAAATGAAGAGAGGGAAGAGAGAGAAGAGTGGGAAGAGAGAGAAGAGAGAGAAGGGGAGAATAGAGCACAGAGCAGA
>CM042384.1:19064491-19089491 GCA_023634145.1 Thymallus thymallus | reverse complement strand
AGGGATGAAAGAGAGGTGGTGGGAGAGGGAGAGAGAGAGAGAGAGAGAGAGAGAGAGAGATATGCCAGTCTGGTCATGAGGTTTCTGTTAACGGGCTGCAGTGATCGTTGGATAGCTGAGGTTTCCGACACCACAGCCTCTCTTCCCCCTCTCTTCTGTCTCATTCACTCACTAATTTCTACCGTTAAGACCACATATGATCATCCCTCAGAGCCCAGAGTCTCACTGTAGAGGGATTGTACACACGTATCTCCACCTATACCTCATACACGCTGTACAACCTGGCTCAGTGTGTGTGTGTGTGTATTGTGTAATACTCTTGGCCCTGCTCATACAGCATCCGCTTGACAGTAAGACAACCAGTAATTTAGCTTCTAAGCTCCCCATCGACCATGCCATGGTTCTACCACTGAGGGGAAGAGAGAGGAATGCTTGGCTTGGGATATACAGTATATTATTGAGTATATTTGAATGTACATAACATCCTGTGCGTGTGATCTGAACTCACACCTGGGCCAATACTGGCACTAATGATGACAGATTAGCAGGAAGTCCCACTGACATGACTACTTCCTGTTTTGTGTGTCTCCTCTCTTCCTCTCCAAGGGGGCAGAGGTATGAGGACAAGATCCTGAATGAGTGTTAAGTGGTATTCTAACTGTACATATCAGCTACTGCCTTTACCTTTGTTGTCTGTTTTAAAAGGACTTGATCATGGGATGAAGGAGACAGTAGGTCTGCACCATAGTGAAATACACAGATACAAAGATTAGTCCATGAGTATTTCACTATGGTGCAGACCTACTGGGTAAAGACAGTAGCTGATATGTACAGTTAGAATACCACTTAACACTGATTCAGGATCTTGCTTATTCTCATGTGTAACTCTGTGTTGTTTTTTTGTCGCACTGCTTTGCTTTGTCTTGGCCAGGTTGCAGTTGTAAATGAGAACTTGTTCTCAACTGGCCTACCTGGTTAAAAAAAGGTGAAATAAAATAAAAATAAATACAAATTGAGCTGTTCAGAGTGATGGTGATGTCATCCATCTCTATAAATCCTCCCTTCCACTTGCCACCGGATCTATCACCACCCAGTATGGCGCCAAGCGGCAGGCAGTGAGATGTTTTGTTTTGGACAAACTTGTGTTTCTAAGCAATCCTCTGCTGCTCAGCTCTAAAGTTACCCAGTCAGATCGCAGATAGAGGCACCGCATCCAAGTAAAATATTTATCCTTTGGAATACTTGCTAATGCAGGATGCCAAAGGGATTCATTACCACACAGACAATTACCTCTCGTTCTGGCAGGATAGGCTGGGAGACTGGGAAACCAAAGGGACTTATGATAAAAGTCAGGAATTTATTCAATGTTTCTGACTGCGTCGTAAATGATGCAACCAGTCAGGATGCTCTCGATGGTGCAGTTGTAGAACATTTTAAGGATCTGAGGTCCCATGCCAAATCTTTTCAGCCTCTTGAGGGGGAATAGGCGTTGTCGTGCCCTCTTCACAACTGTATTGGTGTGTTCGGACCATGATAGGTCCTTAGTGATGTGGACACGAAGGAACTTGAAGCTCTCGACCCGCTCCACTATAGCCCTGTCATTGTGAATGGGGCGTACTCGGGCCTCCTTTTCCTGTAGTCCACGATCAGCTCCTTTGTCTTGCTCACGCTGAGGGAGAAGTTGTTTTCTTGGCACCACACTGCCAGGTCTCTGACCTCCTCCCTGAAGGCTGTCTCATCGCATGTAACGAATGCCCTGCGTGGAGATGTGGGACCTCTCCCTCTCCGGCGCTCCTCCTCGCTAGCGTACTAACCGGCGGCAGGAGAGCGATGGCAGCAACACAAACCATGGACACACCTGCTCCTCATCATTAATTATGTTTGCTTTAAGTTGGTGTTTGTTTCACATCCTCTCATGTAGGTGTTCCTTTTGTCCAGGTGGGAAAGGGCAGTGTGGAGTGCAATAGAGATTGCGTCATCTATGGACCTATGGTGTTGATGTGAGCCATGACCAGCCTTTCAAAGCATTTCATGGCAACAGACGTGAGTGCTACGGAGTGGTAGTCATTTAGGCAGGTTACCATGGCGTTTTTGGGCACAGGGACTATGGTGGTCTGTTGGAAACATGTAGGTATTACAGGCTGGGTCAGGGAGAGGTTGAACATTTCAGTGGAGACACTTGCCAGCTGGTCAGCACAGCGCATGCTCTGAGTACACGTTCAGGTAATCCATCTGGCCCTGCAGCCTTTTGAATGTTAATCTGTTTGAAGGTCTTACTCACATCGGGTACGGAGACCGTGACAACACAGTCATCCGGAACAGCTGGTGCTCTCATGCACGGTTCAGTGTTGCTTGCCTCGAGACGAGTATAGAAGGCATTTAGCTCGTCTGGTAGGCTTGTGTCACTGTGCACTGGGTTTGCCTTTGTAATCCGTGATCGTTTGCAAGCCCTGCCAAATCCAACGAGTGTCAGAGCTGGTATAGTAGGATTCGATCTTACTCCTGTATTAACTCTTTGCCTGTTTGATGGTTCGTCGGAGGGCATAGCAGGATTTCTTATAAGTGTCCGGATTAGAGTCCCGCTCCTTGAAAGCGGCAGCTCTAGCCTCTAGCTCAGTGCTGATATTGCCTGTAATCGATGGCTTCTGGATGGGATATGTACGTACGGTCACTGTGGGGATGACGTCGTCAATGCACGTTTTAATGAAGCCGGTGACTGATGTGGTAAACTCCTAAATGCATCGGATGGATCCCGGAACATATTCCAGTCTGTGCTAGCAAAACAGTCCTATAGCTCAGCATCCATTTACGTATTGAGAGCGTCACTGGTACTTCCTGTTTGAGTTTTTGCTTGTAAGCAGGAATCAGGAGTCATGGTCAGATTTACCAAATGGTGTGCGAGAGAGAACTTTGTACGCATCTCTTCCAGTCTCTAAAGTGCCTTTTTGTTTGGGTAAAAAAAAAAAAAAAAATACAAATAATTGTATACAGTTTTTGTCGTTGTTGTTCTGAACCCACTGCCAGCAAGTCGTCACTAAATTTGTGTTAAATATGTGTAATTTAATTAGCCATTAAGATGTGGCCATCTATTGCTTTTATGGAAATAAAAGTCATAATTGCTCAACGAGTCTATGGCCGCGGCTGTGGGACTTTTCTTTTGGGAGGGTGCCCTTTTATTATGTTATTTCTTTTGCACCCCCAATGTCTGTGCACTGCACTGCACACACACACACACACACACACAGTACACACATGATTTGCTTTAATGATCAGAGGAATAACGCAGTGTGTTAACTGTGTGTGTAGACCACTAATGAAAATAAGGAACTAATGATCTGCAGTCATTGTGTGGGTGTGTGTGTTTGTGTGTGTGTTTGTGTGTGTGTTTGTGTGTGTGTTTGTGCGTGTTTGTGTCTGCACGTGTTTCTATATGTGTTTCTCTGTGTGTGTATTAACAAGGTGATGATGAATGATGAGAGCTGCTATAAATACTCCACAGAGAGCCCCTCTCCCCTCTCCCCTCTACCCCTTTCCTTTGATTCCTGATTTGGGATGGGCCAGAAGCTTTATTGGAACAAACACCATTGTTGAGTGAGTCTCCTCACCTCAGGTGCATACATACAGTACACTGTACATGTAACTGTGTACTGTACATAACCCACACAATTCACTTATAGTCAGACAGAGAGAGAGGTTGAGAGAGAGAGAGAGAAAGAGAGGGAGAGAGACTTACCCTGGGCCCAATATCTCCTTGGTCACCCTATAGAGGACACAATCAACACTCACATTTAGCTCTACATTTAGAACGGTTGACAGCAGTGAAATGACACAATTAGCAGTGATTATACAGTAGGCTAGCTAGTGCAAACCAAAGCCACTTAGAATCAAACCATCGGCGAAGCCAAGGAAATCTGGAGCTGGGGAGAGGAGAGGACATGCGCTGAGTGCAGCTGATGCTCTGATGGGGATTTTGGGCTCTGTTTTCTCAATAACCTTTAAATATAGAATTTGTTCGCCTTATCCTTGTATCCAGGATTTCCACACTCTGTCCGGCCTCCATAACGCTAGACACACGCATGTCCATACAGCGCTATCTGTTTCTAACATCTTGGGCTGGACAGAGTGTGTGAGAACATCTGGCCATCATAGAGAAGAGACTGATGTGATATCAGCACTAAGCTACAGCACAGATACAGGACTGTAAACCTGTTAAAGTCTTGAGGTGAGAGACCTCTAACTGCTGCTAATATAAGAGCTCTGTTCATGCATGCACGGCAATCTATGTCCTGTTGGATAGGAGACGTGTGAAAAAGTGTGTGTGGGAGGGTGATTGAGAGTGTGTGTGGGTGTTTAAAGCAGAGATAGAAACTCGAGTCTGAGACTCGTACTTGAGTCACACTTAAGTCGCAAGATCAATTGACTTGAGACTTGATTGGACTCTAGATGAGAGACTGCAAGTCAGTACTGGGATAAGTTTTTGTTGTGCATTCTGTCAGATAACATGGAACAGGCAGCATTGTAACACAGAGAAAGTAGTTTAATACAGAGGGCTGAAAAGCGTTCTAGAACGTCTGCGTTCCGCAAAACATATGCAGACAAGGACGTATCTATTTCAATGGGAGGATAGTGGTTACTCATATTTGCACTTTTTCCTTATTTGATTGAGCAGACATTGTGTATGCTATTGCTATATAGATCGGAACATTAAAAAGCAAGCAAAAGTTAAGCTATTGTTTATCTTAAGTTTATCTTTGTAACGAATGCCCCGCGCAGAGCACCGGTCCCTCCTCCTCTCCAGCGATCATCCTCGCCGGCGTTCTAACCGGCGGTCGGGGGAAGATGGTAGCAACACCCTGATGACCGATGAGGAACAGGTGTGGGTCATCAGGGTGTTGCTACCGTCACTATTTAACTCCATGTTTTCTGTTCAACCCTTGCGGGTTATTAGTCTTTCTATGTATATTGCTGTCTTTTCTTTATATTAAAATCCTATATACGCTAATTTCCTCTCTCTCGCTCGTTCTTAGCCTCATCACTCACTTTCACCCCTCGCAATATCACAGAATAACCCGCCCAACCAGAGGCACCTTTTATTTTTTTTCACTTACCTGTTTTGTCATCTTCACCGTTAACTCTTTTCTTTTCTCACTCATATCCCTAGGTCTCCATGGACGGGCACGTAGGGGGAGCTGGGACACCCGGTAGGTCTCCAGAGCTGGAGGAGAGGCTCCAGGCCATGGAGACACAGGTCGCTGGGTTGGTTAAGGCTCTCGGGGATATGATGTCTCTCATGGCGGCACGATCGAGCGGGGAACACCCGGTGGCTTCACAGGGAGCTACTGCGCCCCCAGCACCCGATCGTGTGGAGTCTCGGCACGTCCCGAGAGGAGAACTCCGGAGAGCCACCCCAGACAAATATGATGGCAATCCGGAGGGTTGTCGTGGGTTCCTTCTTCAGTGCGAGCTGTATTTGGGTGATCAGCCAGTGACCGATTCGGAGAAGGTCCACACGATGATCACTCTCCTCACGGGGCGTGCACTCGAGTGGGCAACGTCACTGTGGGAGAGCGGATCCGAAGAGTTACGGTCGGTTCCTAAATTCGTCGCTCAGTTCCGAGCCGTATTTGACCATCCAGCGGAGGGGAGAGATGCGGGCGAGCGGATTATGCGCCTTGCCCAGGGGAAGGGCACGGCCTCGGAGTATGCCCTGTCATTCCGGACGCTGGCGGCGTCCAGTGGGTGGAACGAGCCGGCTCTTAGGACCGCCTTCGGTAGGGGGCTGCGGGTGGAGGTCCAAATGGAGCTGGCCTGTGTGAGTCAATCTATGCCCCTGGACGCCTACATCGCCCGGGCCATTGCCATCGACGGTCAGCTCCGAGACCGTGACCAACTGGCGCGCCGCGCGCATTCTCCCCTTCCTCGATCCGAGCCGGAACATGAGCCGATGGAGGTGGGGATCACGAGACTCTCCGCGGAGGAGAGAGAGCGACGGAGTCGTCAGGGACTTTGTCTGTACTGCGGGGAGAGGGGTCATGTCAGGAGGGCATGCCCCTCTGTGCCAGCAGGACGCAGGAAAGGGGTAAGTGGCCGGATGGCTCAGGTGGGCACAGTAAGTGTTTTACGGGCTGAGAAAATCGCCAGACCTTTCTGCTGTTCAGTTGTGCTGTCTGGTAACTTCCCCGATTATGTATCCACAGCCCTGATTGACTCCGGAGCCGCGGGGAGTTTCATTGACCGGACTTTGGTTGACGCTCTCCGGCTGCCGTTGCGCCGTTTGAGGTCCTCCCTGCCAGTTCAGGCTCTGGATGGAAGGCCGGTGGGTTCCGGTTCCATTACCCACGTTACCCGTCCAGTCACCCTCACCATTCACGGCTGCCATCGAGAGAGGCTGGAATTGTTGGTGATCTCGTCGTCCATACATCCGGTCATCTTGGGACTTCCCTGGCTCCAGCAGCACAACCCTACCATCAGCTGGAGCGCACGGAGGATTCTGGGATGGTCGGATAAATGTAGGAAGACCTGTATTCCAACGACGGTAGGGGCAACATCGGTGGAGAGTCCGGAAAGTGCCCTCCCGGGGAACATTCCGCCCGAATATGAAGATCTACGCGGAGTGTTCTCCAAAGAAAAAACCAAATGTCTCCCTCCACACCGTGATTGGGATTGTGCCATCGACCTGATGCCTGGTGGCATGCCTCCCCGGAAACGTATATATCCGCTCTCTATGGTCGAAACGGATAATATGGAGACGTATATCCGAGAGGCACTGGAGCAGGGGCATATTTGCCATTCTACGTCCCCTGCTTCAGCTAGCTTTTTTTTTGTGAAAAAGAGGGACGGGGGATTAAGGCCGTGCATTGACTATCGTGGACTAAATGAGGTAACAACGAAGTTCCGATATCCAATGCCCCTCGTTCCTGCGGCCATAGAGCAGCTACGGGGAGCGCGTTTCTTTACCAAGCTAGACCTCCGGAGCGCATACAACCTTATACGAATCCGGGAGGGAGATGAGTGGAAGACCGCATTTAGCACGGCGTCAGGTCACTATGAATACCTAGTGATGCCATATGGACTCGCCAATGCCCCCGCGGTATTCCAGTCTTTTCTGAATGAGGTATTTCGGGATATGTCGGGGAGGTATGTAGTGGTATATATCGATGATATCCTAGTGTACTCCCCGACGTTCTCAGAACACGTGACGCACGTTCGTGCTGTCCTCCGCCGTTTATTACAGAACCAGCTGTATGTCAAGGAGGAAAAATGCGCCTTCCACCAAACGGCCGTCTCCTTCCTCGGGTATCGTATTTCTCTGGAGGGGGTGAAGATGGAAGAGTTGAAGGTAGAGGCAGTCAGGTCATGGCCAGTCCCTCGGGACATTAAAGGGCTCCAAAGCTTCCTCGGTTTCGCCAACTTTTACCGCCGGTTTATTAAGGGCTATAGCTCCATCGCAGCGCCACTCACGTCGTTGTTGAAAGGAAACCCTCAACGCCTCACCTGGACCCCGAGTGCCGAGAAAGCTTTTCTCGACCTGAAGGGCCGATTCACCACCGCTCCTCTGCTCCGCCACCCAGACCCGCTGAAGCCCTTCACGGTCGAGGTAGACGCATCGGAGGTCGGGGTAGGGGCGGTCCTCTCTCAGCAGCAGGGGAACCCTCCCCTGCTCTACCCCTGTGCGTACTTTTCCAAAAAGCTGACTGCTGCAGAGAGGAACTACGACGTGGGTGACCGAGAGCTACTGGCGGTAAAGTTGGCATTGAAGGAGTGGAGACATTGGCTAGAGGGCGCTCATGAGCCGTTCGCTGTCCTGACGGATCATCGGAACCTGGAATACGTCAGGGCAGCCCGGCGCCTTAACCCCCGACAGGCCCGCTGGACTTTGTTTTTTGAGCGCTTCCAGTTCACCCTGACCTATCGCCCGGGACCTAGAACTCCCTGCGCCACGCCTCCACTGGTCTGACCCCCTTCCAGGTGGTACTGGGTTTTCAGCCCCGTTTGTGCCCCTGGGGGAGGGGTTCTAGTGAAATTCAGGCGGTGGAGGAGTGGTTTGGGAAGGCTGAGGGAGTCTGGTCCGCCGCTAGGGTCCGTCTGCAGAAGGCAGTTCTGCAGCAAAAGACACAGGCGGACAGGCGGCGGAGTGAGGCTCCAGTGTTCCACCCAGGGGATAAAGCCTGGCTGTCCACGAGGAACCTCCAGCTCCGTTTGCCCAGTCATAAGCTAGAACCCCGGTATGTGGGACCATTCACGGTCCTTCGGAGAGTGAACGAGGTCACCTATAGGTTGAGACTCACACCACCTTATAACAACCTGTCTCCCTCTTTCCATGTCTCTCTCCTCAGACCGGTGGTTCCTGGTCCACTAGGGGGGTCCGGACCTGCAGTGGCGCCTCCACCACCAACGGAGGTAGCTGGGGGTCTGGCATATCGAGTGGACAAGGTGCTGGACTCTCGGCTACGGCAGGGTCGGATCCAGTACCTGGTGGACTGGGCGGGATACGGCCCTGAGGAGCGTAGCTGGGTTCGGGCGGCGGACATCTGCGATCCGTCACTTACCACAGAGTTTCATGCTCGCCGTCCGGATCGACCAGCACCTCGCCCTCGGGGTCGTCCAGGGCGCCGGCGAGTGGCGACGTCGGGAGCCGCGCCTGGGGGGGGGGTACTGTAAAGAATGCCCCGCGCAGAGCACCGGTCCCTCCTCCTCTCCAGCGATCATCCTCGCCGGCGTTCTAACCGGCGGTCGGGGGAAGATGGTAGCAACACCCTGATGACCCACACCTGTTCCTCATCGGTCATCAGGGTCACTATTTAACTCCATGTTTTCTGTTCAACCCTTGCGGGTTATTAGTCTTTCTATGTATATTGCTGTCTTTTCTTTATATTAAAATCCTATATACGCTAATTTCCTCTCTCTCGCTCGTTCTTAGCCTCATCACTCACTTTCACCCCTCGCAATATCACAATCTTAAGTTAAGCTGTTTAAGACAAGCAAAAGTTAGCAATCGTTTATCATAGTATGTGAAATCATGTCATATTTAAATAATATGCTGTAAATTATTTAATTACGACAGTGTTTGGCAACTAACTTTAAATTCATGAAATTGTCCCAAAAATGATGTAGGAAATAATTTACTTCAAATAATCTGCAAGGTTTATAGACCTAACCCACAGCAGGCAGAAAGCCATTGCTAAAGGGACTTCAGACTTGACTTAGACTTGGCCCTAAAATACTTGAGACTTGACTTAGACTTGGCCCTAAAAGACTTGAGACTTGACTTGGACTCTAACTGTGAGGGCTTGGTTGTGCTAGGCCTCTTACTCCCACCAAGGGGGGGATTGAGAGGCACACAATCAAGTCCTCACACCCTAGCTGGGGAATGAATGATCCCCAATCAGAGACAGCTGTCTAGCGTTGTCTCTGATTGGGGAGGGTATTTAGGCACCTTTCTCATCCACCTGTGTGTGGATCATTGTTTGGTTGTGTTTGTCTGCATGTTGCAGAACTCACTAGTAGGTCACTGTGTATTTGTTTATAGTCCGTTTTGTTTTCACTCTCCTTTTTATTTATTGTGCTTCGTGATTATATCTCCGTGAATAAAAAGGATGACACTTCACCAGTGCTCCGTTTACCGTCCCTTATATCCACATCGTGACACTAACTCAAAGACTTGGTTTAAAGTGTATGGGTTTTAAGATATAAGATGTCTGAGAACGTGTGTGTCCATCTGTCAGCCAGTGTGTACAATGCGTGCATAGAACAGAATAATTCACAGTTACACAATACATCCATGTGCATAAATTCAGTACAGCTGGGAGTGAGGTAAGATTATATATTTCAACATACCTTATCACCCTTGGGTCCCGCTGATCCCTGGCGGAAGAAGATAGATATATTTGTCAGACTGGATGAATCAGTTATTGTAAACTGCTTCTCATCTGTGTGTAATCTTTCAACTTAATAAGATGACTCTGCGGGGATCTAACTCCAACCATAATGTTCATTATCTCCTTGATTCACTACTAGCAGCTAGGGGATGGCTTTCGATCAAACAGAATCACACAAGGTGACACAAGATCACAGAAATCCCCCTCGTCGTGAGTAACAGGGAGAAGGTTAATAGTTCAGTCTCTGAATGTGTGCAAGTATCAGAACAACCCAAGGGCTAGGCGTACATTTAGCAACTATTGCTAACTTTTGCCAATGGAGTAAAAAGCCTCCGGGAATCCTGTCAAGAGGTTTCTGAGGTAATGAGAAATACAATTCAAAGGGCAAGACGTCCATTCTTCCATCTCTCCCCAAGAGAAGGACTTTTCATGTAATGATGTAGAACTGTGTTGTTCAGTATGGAGACCATTAGCTATTATGGCTAACTGGAAACATAGAGCTTGGCAGCCACAGCACACTGAATCTCTGCTCTGACTGAGCTAATGCTATGTGGTCATGCTGTGTGTGTTAGGGGATGATTTGACCGGTTGATTGGTTGACTGATTGAATAGTTCCCCTATGGACAGTGGACTCATAGACAAGCTAATCCTCACTACGGGCCATCCTCTTACCCATCTCTCAGTCACACTGAACCATCAGAGGACAAGTGGCACTGGGACCGTGTATGTGGCTCCTGACCGAACTACGACCACAAACCCACTGTGACTGACTGTACTGGAGAAACCCACTGTGACCACACTGGAGAGCTGTAGGGGACATCTGCTAGTAATGTCCTCTAGGTCGACAGGCTGAGCTGGGCTCCTCACAGTGCATGTGTGTGTGTGTGTGTGTGTGTGTGTGTGTGTGTGTGTGTGTGAGTGAGAGTCTCTCAGGGAATCACATAGATGATTGAAGCCTATGCTGTCTCTCTGCCAATATACCACTCTGTCTCTCTGCCAATAGACCACCCTCTCTCTTTCTCTCCTACACTGGAAACGTTGATGTTTTAGACCCAGGACTAGGGAAGGAATTGAGGGGAGAAGGGGACAGAGTGAGGGGAGAAGGGGACAGAGCGAGTAGAGAAGGGGACAGAGCGAGGGGAGAAGGGGACAGAGTGAGGAGAGAATGAGACAGAGTGAGGGGAGAAGGGGACAGAGTGAGGGGAGAAGGGGACAGAGTGAGGGGAGAAGGGGACAGAGCGAGGGGAGAAGGGGACAGAGCGAGGGGAGAAGGGGACAGAGCGAGGGGAGAAGGGGACAGAGTGAGGGGAGAAGGGGACAGAGTGAGGGGAGAAGGGGACAGAGCGAGGGGAGAAGGGGACAAAGTGAGGGGAGAAGGGGACAGAGTGAGGAGATAAGCAGGCTGCTAATGTGACTCCCCACTTGTTGAGAGGTAGCAGCATACATCCTGCTCTCTTCCATTTCCTTCAGGCCCAGAGAGAAAGAGAAATAGAAAGAGAAAGAGAAATAGAAAGAGAAAGAGAAAGAGAAAGAGAAAGAGGGAGAGGGAGAGGAAGAGGGAGAGAGGGAGAGAGAGAGGGAGAGAGAGAGAGAGAGAGAGAGAGAGAGAGAGAGAGAGAGGGAGGGAGGGAGGGAGGGAAGGGAAGGGAAGAGGGAGATAAGGGGGGGTATGCTAGGTTCAGCTCAGCGCACAGAGGTGTGTGGGTCTCCAACGTCCTCACTCTTCTTCTCCTTATTTTCCCTCTCTTTCTCTCTCCTCTCAAAATGTCTTGGCCTGGACAACTTCTCTCTCTCCTCTCAAAATGTCTTGGCCTGGACAACTTCTCTCTCTCCTCTCTAACTCCTTATCCTCCACCTATCCTTCATCTTTACCACCTCTCTCTCCTTCTCTCCCTCCTTTTATACTAATCATTAGAATATTATTTTCCTCCATTGCTACCTTTCTCTTCATTCCTTCATTCCTTCCTTCCTCCAATCACATCCACCTGTCCCTCCTCCTCTGAGATGGCCCTTCAGTAAAAACACTGTAACAAGTACTGTGCCACACCCTGTTGGCTTTAACAGCAGAGCTCTGGTGGCTGTCCCTTTGTAGGACAATCTCAGCTTGACATCTTCTTTAGCAGGAAACAATAGTGTTTGGATGGAGTGCTATTCAAATAGCTTTCAGTACCCTGCAAGTGGTGTTTCAGTGGATTAATGGTTCCTCTCTTAACGGACGAGGCTGAGCAAGGGGGCCCGCCGTAATGATGAGAAGCTGAAACAACTTTTGCATGGGTAACGTGATGGTTACTGATGGTGACCTCACCGGCTCACTATAACTGGATTGCCCAACTGGGACAATAAATAACGATTGATGGCGTGCAGAAATTATTAATCTTGGTTACAGATTCCAAGATGAACCTGGAATCACACACAGACTGTTTTCCCAATTCTAACACCATGCCAACCACAGCAGGAATGAGACAATGTACCTGACTTCCTTTAGGACCGGGGAGACCCTATGAAGAGGAGAGAGAGTCACAGAATTCAAATCAATAAAATAGTATAATTAGAGCATATTTCATGAATCTTCTTATCATGAATACATACTCACTGGTTTGCCATCCATGCCGAGTGGACCCTACAGAGAGAGGGAGGGAGGGAGAGAGGGAGAGAGGGAGAGAGGGAGAGAGGAGATAGGGAGAGAGGTAGAGAGAAAGAGATAAATATTTCCAGATTAACCCATGTGTTGAGCAGTGATTGCCCCATGCAGAGATTCATCAAAGAACATCCTATAAAATGAGTCAATGGCTGCTTGTAAATCTCACTGATGACTCCGATAGAGAAAAGGAGGACACTGTATCTGTTAGCCAACTATGATGTCACCCCTCTAGTACAACATGACAGCCTGGGGGTATGGTCATTTATGGCGTTTGTTTCCTCTCTGTGTCTGTCTCGTATAAAACACACACACGCACGCACGCACGCACGCACGCACGCACGCACACACACACACACACACACACACACACACACACACACACACACACACACACACACACACACACACACACACACACACACTCGAGCAGTTATGTTTTTGCTTCCCAGACCAGACCAGACCAGACATCTGTAACAGAGGTAGGTAATGAAACTGAGGTCCTAAACAAATAGCTAGAAACTGTAAATAACAAAAGGTTAGAAAACCCCAACGTGTATCAGGACGGAGTCAAAGGAGATAGAGGAGGAGGAAAGAGGACAGTGAGTGTTTAAACATCCTGCCCCGTTTGGTTGGTGTGTGTGTGTGTGTGTGGGGGGGGGTCTGTTTCTATAGACTGTAAGTAGACATGTCCCAGCTGCAGACACCAAGACTTCATACAGTCTGTATCACTGTAGAGAGCCTCACTTCATATGGTCCGTATCACTGTAGAGAGCATCACTTCATATAGCTCGTATGACTGTACAGAGCATCACTTCATACAGTCTTATCACTGTAGAGAGCATCACTTCATATAGTCTGTATCACTGTAGAGAGCATCACTTCATATAGCTCGTATGACTGTACAGAGCATCACTTCATATAGTCTGTATCACTGTAGAGAGCATCACTTCATGTAGTCTGTATCACTGTAGAGAGCATCACTTCATATAGTCTGTATCACTGTAGAGAGCATCACTTCATATGGTCTGTATCACTGTAGAGAGCATCACTTCATACAGTCTGTATCACTGTAGAGAGCATCACTTCATATAGCTCGTATGACTGTACAGAGCATCACTTCATATAGTCTGTATCACTGTAGAGAGCATCACTTCATATAGTCTGTATCACTGTAGAGAGCATCACTTCATATAGTCTGTATCACTGTAGAGAGCATCACTTCATATAGTCTGTATCACTGTAGAGAGCATCACTTCATACAGTCTGTATCACTGTAGAGAACATCACTTCAAGGAAAGCCTGACACAGTGTTAAATTTTATTCTTTGGTGGTAGCTCTGGCCTGTGTAGTACACTGTATATAGACAGAGAGAGTCAGAAGTTATGCCTGTCCACTCTCACAAGACCTGAAATATGAGTCAGACCTGTCCACTGTGTCCTCACATCCTGAAATATGAGTCAGACCTGTCCACTGTGTCCTCACAGGTCCAAAGAATCTTCGGCGCCACACCTCCTCAGAGACAATTCCCAGTGATTATAATTGGTTGAAAGACGTAGTTTCAACGTCTTGCGCCCATAGGGAAGATACCGACAATATATGATCTGGAAGTAAAGTGCCTCTCAACTCAGCACCTGTCTCTGGTAAAATAACCAGAGAACTATAGACTTTAAACTAACAGCGTTTCCAGGGTCCCTGTGGTAGGGTGAAAAGACCCAAAGGAGCGGTTCATCAGCTGTACGTGGCCTAGCCATCCTGTCTGTTATCCCTATTACAGCTCTTACCCCTGACCTCTGAAGACTTACAGTGGGACATCTCACTATTTTACCAGCCCCTAGGGTACATTGCACTGAAGCGTCCCGAAGCAAAACCCTACGACTGTGTCTGTCCCTTCACACTTTGATGGATGGAGGGAGGAGAGGAAGAAAGGAGGGAAGAGAGAGAGAGAAGGGGGAGAATGATACTTTTGAAAAGAGGACTATATAAGTTGATTTTACTATTTGCAGTCTCCCTTTGGTCTCACAATGAGATGACATGCTTCTATTTGACCCATAATGTCTTCCTGACTACATGGGCCATTATGGTTATATAAGCAACTGGCTTTTAATTGGAGTCTTGATGAAGAGATGAAGCAAAACAAAGGACTGGAGCTGTGTAACAGAAGTGTGAGCGAGGGACAGGGTGTGTGTGTGTGTGTGTGGTACACACAGTAATGCAGGACTGAATGCTCTACAAACCCTGATTTCCTTCACCGAACACCACTGAGGTACTTAACACGGACCTGCAGGGCAGACAATTTAATCACCCCTGTGAAAACACCTCCCTGTGTGTGTGTGTGTGCCCATCTGCTTGTGTGATATGGGAGCGTTTAAGCGGCCCTAGCCCCCCTGAGACTGGTCAGAATGAGAGGACGAGGTGAGCACAGTGAGGTCACCGTCGGCAGGAAGACTCTATGAGCTCTATGAGGCTGATCTATGAGCCCTAACAAGCCACACAGCAGCCTCTGGACTAGACATGGGTGTTTGTGTGTTCTAAATCTTTTTGTGACTGTATGTAAGTGTGCCTAGTACAGTGGGGAGAACAAGTATTTGATACACTGCCGATTTTGCAGGTTTTCCTACTTACAAAGCATGTAGAGGTCTGTAATTTTTATCATAGGTACACTTCAACTGTGAGAGACGGAATCTAAAACAAAAATCCAGAAAATCACATTGTATGGTTTTTAAATAATTAATTTGCATTTTATTGCATGACATAAGTATTTGATCACCTACCAACCAGTAAGAATTCCGGCTCTCACAGACCTGTTAGTTTTTCTTTAAGAAGCCCTCCTGTTCTCCACTCATTCTCCTGTTTGAACTCGTTACCTGTATAAAAGACACACTGTCCACACACTCAATCAAACAGACTCCAACCTCTCCACAAGAGCATTGAAGATGGGTCGTGGCTGGGTCTTCCAGCATGACAACGACCCGAAACACACAGCCAGGGCAACTAAGGAGTGGCTCCGTAAGAAGCATCTCAAGGTCCTGGAGTGGCCTAGCCAGTCTCCAGACTTGAACCCAATAGAAAATCTTTGGAGGGAGCTGAAAGTCCGTATTGCCCAGCGACAGCCCCGAAACCTGAAGGATCTGGAGAAGGTCTGTATGGAGGAATGGGCCAAAATCCCTGCTGCAGTGTGTGCAAACCTGGTCAAGAACTACAGGAAACGTATGATCTCTGTAATTGCAAACAAAGGTTTCTGTACCAAATATTAAGTTCTGCTTTTCTGATGTATCAAATACTTATGTCATGCAATAAAATGCAAATTAATTACTTAAAAATCATACAATGTGATTTTCTGGATTTTTGTTTTAGATTCCGTCACTCACAGTTGGAGAGTACCTATGATAAAAATTACAGACTTCTACATGCTTTGTAAGTGGGAAAACCTGCAAAATCGGCAGTGTATCAAATACTTGTTCTCCCCACTGTATGTACATCTGTGTAGTGGTTGGTGGAAAAAGTACTCAATTGTCATACAAATTCAAATAAGATTCCTTAATAGAACATGATTCAAGCAAAAGTGAAAGTCTCCCAGTAAAATACTACTAATAGTTACTAGTCTAAAAGTATCTAGTTTTAAACATACACTACTGTGTGTGTGTGTGTGTGTGTGTGTGACTACTCCAAACCATAAAAGCTATACTCTCTGTTTACAGTTACACAGTATGTTAACCTTCTGAACTTGTGCTAACAAACTAGAATGTTAGAAAAAAGAACCACATCATTCTCTACAACTACAAAACAGTTGATAATACCTATTTTAACAAGACCATAAAAAACAGAGAAATCGATGAAAGTCTATGTGATTGATAAGAGGATTCTATGTTTATAAAGGACCGCTTCCATTATGGGCCAGTGGAGGACTGTATTGTCAGACACATGTCATGACCATATAGGACAGAGCTAGTGAGGAGGGTGTGTGTGTGTTTGTGTGTGTGTGTTTTGGCCAGAACAAAAAGGCAGCAGAACTCTTCATCTTATACCAGAAAGGGAACGAGACACAGAGACACCAATAGAGAGCGAGAGAAAGAAAGAAAGAGAGACAGAGAGAAAGAAAGATAAAGACAGAGAGAGAGAGGGAGGGAGGGAGGGAGGGAGGGAGGGAGGGAGGGAGGCTAAAAAAGGCCTCAAATTACCACTAAAACCTCAAGTAGGGGAGAAGGGAACATGGAATAATGCCTTTTTGTCTGTGTGTATTCATAGTCTCCTCTCGGCCATCTTGTCTCCTTGTCCTAATCACTTAGCATTCTAATAAGTGAGGATTCTAATAAGTGAGGATTCTAATCAGTGAGGATTCTGGGAGCTGTGACTCTGCCTACATAAGCATTCCACCCAAATAGACAGCTTTTAAACACATTTTTGGAAAATGACTTTGGCAGCAGGGGTGTGTGTGTGTGTGTGGAGCAACACCCCTCCCTCTTTCAGCATAGTATAGAAGAGGACTGAACTATGTGTTTAATATCCTCACTGCAAGGCCTTAATATCCAGTTAGGAAGAGCTGAGGCCTGGGTTTGAACATGAGGAAAGCTGTAGGTCTGCTGCAAGGCCTTAATATCCAGTTAGGAAGGGTTGAGGCCTGGTAACACACTGTTAATAAGCGTGATTGATACTCATGTTAATAAACGTGATTGATACGGATGTTAATAAGAGAGATTGATACGCATGTTAATAAGCGTGATTGATAAGTGTGTGTTAATAAGCGTGATTGATAAGCGTGTTAATAAGCGTGATTGATAAGTGTGTGTTAATAAGCGTGATTGATAAGCGTGTTAATAAGCGTGATTGATAAGCGTGATTGGTTAGCGTGTTAATAAAAGTGATTGATAAGCATGTTAATAAGAGTGATTGATAAGCGTTATTGATAAGCGTGTTAATAAGAGTGATTGATAAGCATGATTGATAAGCGTGTTAATAAGAGTGATTGATAAGCATGTTAATAAGTGTGATTGATAAGCATGTTAATAAGCGTGATTGATAAGCGTGTTAATAAGTGATTGATAAGCATGATTGATAAGCGTGTTAATAAAAGTGATTGATAAGCATGTTAATAAGAGTGATTGATAAGCGTGATTGATAAGCGTGTTAATAAGAGTGATTGATAAGCATGATTGATAAGCATGTTAATAAGAGTGATTGATAAGCGTGATTGATAAGCATGTTAATAAGAGTGATTGATAAGCGTGTTAATAACAGTGATTGATAAGCATGTTAATAAGTGTGTTAATAAGAGTGATTGATAAGCGTGTTAATAAGTGTGAATGATAAGCGTGATAATAAGAGTGATTGATGAGCATGTTAATAAGAGTGATTGATGAGCATGTTAATATGCATGATTGATAAGCATGTTAATAAGAGTGATTGATAAGCGTGTTAATAACCTTGATTGATAAGCATGTTAATAAGAGTGATTAATAAGCATGTTAATAAGCGTGATTGATAAGCGTGTTAATAAGAGTGATTGATAAGTGTGTTAATAAGCTTGATTGATAAGCGTGTTAATAAGAGTGATTGATAAGCATGTTAATAAGAGTGATTGATAAGTGTGTTAATAAGCTTGATTGATAAGCTTGTTAGTAAGAGTGATTGATAAGCCTGTTAATAAGATTGATTGATAAGTGTGCTAATAAGAGTGTTAATAAGCGTGATTGATAAGCGTTGTAATAAGAGTGATTGATAAGCGTGTTAATAAGCATGTTAATAAGCATGATTGATAAGCATGTTCATAAGATTGATTGATAAGCATGTTAATACGAGTGATTGATAAGCGTGTTAATAAGAGTGATTGATAAGTGTGTTAATAAGAGTGATTGATAAGTGTGTTAATAAGAGTGATTGATAAGCGTGTTAATAAGCGTGATTGAGCTTCATTTATATTGTGACGTCAGAGAGACAGGTGCTGGAGACTGTACTAATGAGGTGTGAGATGTGTTACCTCCCTCTCTCTCTCTCTTACTCTCTCTCTCTGTCTCTCTCTCGCTCTCTCCCTCTCTCTGTCTCTCTCTGTCTCTAGCTCTCTCTCTCTCCTTTAATTCTCGTCTTTCAAAGAGTAAAATATATGATTTATTTTATACCTGGCATATCCAGAACTGAAGAACTCTATACACTGAGTGTACAAAACATTTCCATGACATAGACTGACCAGGTGAATCCAGATGAAAGCTCTGATCCCTTAAATCCTGTTAAATCCACTTCAATCAGTGTAGATGAAGGGGAGGAGACAGGTTAAAGAAGGATTTTTAAGCCTTGAGACAATTAAGACAGGTATTGTGTATGTGTGCCATTCAGAGTGTGAATGGGCAAGACACATTATTTAAGTGACTTTGAACAGGGTATTTTAGTAGGTGCCAGGTGCACTGGTTTGTGTCAAGAACAGCAACACTGCTGGGTTTTTCATGCTCAACAGTTTCCCTTGTGTTTCAAGAACGGTCCACCACACAAAGGACATCCAGCCAACTTGACACAACTGTGGGAAGCATTGAAGTCAACATGGTCCGGCATCCCCGTGGAACGCTTTCGACACCTTGTAAAGTCCATGCCCCGACGAATTGAGACTGTTCTGAGGGCAAAAGGGGGTGCAACTCAATATTAGGAAGGCGTTCTTAATGTTTTGTCCACTCAGCGTGTATAGATGTTTATTGTCACATACACCAGATACTGTAGGTGCAGTAAAATGTGTTGTTTTACAGGGTCAGTCATAGTAGTACGGCTCCCGTGGAGCTAATTAGGCTTAAGTGCCTTGCTCTGGGGCACATAGACAGATTTTTCACCTTGTCGGCTGGGTATTCAAACCAGGGATCTTTCGGTTACTCGCCCGACTCTCTAACCGCTAGGCTACCAATCTTCCTTAAAAAAGTATACCAGAACTGTACATAGGAGAGTAAATCACTGACATGCTGGATGACTGATGCTTTTGATCTGTCCTCGGAGGCTGAACAATAAGAGCCCAGCGATGCTTCTGCTGAATGAGAAACACTGTCAGTCTGAAAAGTGACACACGCATAAACAATGTAGTCTTTGCACATGAATGAGTGTGTGTCTCTGCATGAGTATGTGTGCACTGTGCATCAGTGGAGGCTGGTGGAAGGAGCTATATGAGGAGCCTACTATAGATCCTCCCACCAGCCTCCACTGCTGTGCATGTAAGTGTATGCAAGTGTGTGTGGGTGTGTATATGTGTGTGTGTGTGTGTGTGTGTGTGTGTGTGTGTGTGTGTGTGTGTGTGTGTGTGAGAGTGCATGTGTGTGAGAGTGCATGTGTGTGTGTATGCATGCATGCATGTGTGTGTGTGTGTGTGTGTATATGTGAGTGAGAGAGAGCGCGTGTGTAAGTGTGTGTATGTGTGTGTGTGTGTGTGTGTGTGTGTGTGTGTGTGTGTGTGTGTGTGTGTGTGTGTGTGTGTTTGTGTGTGTGTGTGAGTGTTTACTGGTCTGTGTTGCTCTCAGACATGCAGGTTTTGATTGCTTGACAGTGGAGTGACTCTGTATTGATGCTCTAACCCACAGGCTGTGATTAATGAGAGGAAGAAGTGAGGGTTATGTTTCCATGTCATTTCAACCAAACAATTCAATGTGTTGAAGTTGAATCAAAATGGAAAACAGATTTTTAACCTGTATCAAATTTCTGGTTGATTTCACATTTAATTCACTTTAGGAAACAACTCAACTGAATGTAAATCAATCAATCAAAACTAGAACTGATGTCTGTGGGGAGTCACACAGAAAAACACACACTGTCTTTCAAGAGTGTAGGACCTGTTCTCTCTCGTCCCAGAGGTACCAGATTGTTTTGAAGCTGACTGGGCCTGGGATATCCTCTCAAAGCTCAACTCTAGAACGTCAGAGAGTTTTGTTCCACAGCAAAGATACATTCTGTCATCTTAGTGTTTATGTTATTGTTGTCCTGACTGTCCATAATCAGGAGAAATGTTCTTCTTCAGAGACAAGTTCTCTCTCGTTCTCTCTCTCAGCCAAGCAGACGTAAAACCAGTGAGGAGGACTAAGGTGTGGGAAAAGGAGGCGGTGCTACTCCTGGGGAAAACAAAATTGAGTTGACACAACACATCCTGGTAATCTTAAGAAATTTCCTGGACTCATTTGCGTCGATTTGAAAGTGGCTTCTCAATCTCACACTTCTGGGCTTCATTACAAGGTTACAGAGATTGTGGACAAATGGAGTTTCAACAGACTTCATGTGAGCAATTGCTTTCTTTCCTTAACAATCAAGGACACAAACGCACATGCACACGCACACACACACACACACACACACAGCTGATGTGGACTCAAGCTGGACCTCCATCATATGATGCAAATCATACCGGCTCGGCTCAGAGATGCACAAATATGATATGACATTGAAAATGGGTGAATCTTTCCTATAACAGTGTGGAAAACATGATATCAGGATAGAGGGGGGTCAGGTTGGGGTTGGACTGGTGAACCAATGGGAAGGACAGACAATGTGGTATGATTGTTGTTGGTATACTGTAAAACTCACTAAGCGTTCTCACGTACAGACACAGGCATGACACCCAAACAAATGAACACACAGTTACCCAAACAGACACACACCCCCCCCCCCCTCTCTCTCTCTCTCACACAAACGCACACACACACACGCACGCGTACACACACAAACATGTGTATGTGCCTGCCTGTGTGTAATTAGCAGCAGGCATTTCCTGCCAGGAAGGCTTCCCGGTGCCAGGCAGAGCTGAGAGCATAGCCAGACAGACCTGGGAATCTGGGAACCCCATGGGGGCTAGACTTCCCAACATTCCCAATAATAATACAACATTCAAAATAACACAGCAATCACTATGCTACCATGCATAACCAGGGTAACTCAACACTAATGGAACCATATTAGCATAAAGACACAAAGCCACATCCTGTTAAATCTAGTCAGAGGTAACCTATGCTGATGTTCATTATGACTAAAACACTGATCATCATCATCAAACTGACCTCAGAGACAGTAAGGCAGGACATCGTGTTCATACTTAAGAGGAGCAGAGAGTTGGAGTTCCCCATATGGCCACTAGAGGCCTCCAGAACCCAGTTTAACAGGGAGACGAGTGACCACACTATACCACACTAGGTTATTAATTGAACAGAAATCTACTCCTTGATCAGGGTAACTTGTTAGGGCTATATAACTATATCGTAAAACTCCAGACCCCAGACACACAAGAAACAATTTGACAGTAAAGACTGATGAAACAACCTATTAAAGTGAATCAGTTAGTGAATCAGTGAGTCAGTTGATGCACCACACTGACAGCTGTTCTAACCCAACACTGCTGCGGATCTACTCTGTCTGCTATTGGCAGGCAGCATCCATGATGTCATCATGACGAAACAACATGTGGTGCTGGGAACACACTGGCTGTGTGTGTGTGTGTGTGTGTGTGTGTGTGTGTGTGTGTGTGTGTGTGTGTGTTTTTCAGTGTGTCTATGGATGATTTTCAGTTGTTATTATAAACACATTAATCAATGTTGAGAATACACTCATTAATGTGAGGTGGAAGTAAAAAGTAAATGAAGAAGCAGGATAGGAGTAGGTAGAACACATTAAATACACTTTTGATGGAGATGATAGAAGCCCAAAATAGCTTAAAAATTAAATTAAATGTACCGGGTATCCATCTCTCCCATTCTTGCCCTGGTAAGGTCAGAGAGAGAGTAAAGCACACCACATTAGACTGGTTAAAACATGACCAACATCACATTACACTGGTTAGAACATGACCAACACCACTACATTACACTGGTTAGAACATGACCAACATTACATTACACTGGTTAGAACATGACCAAAACCACTACATTACACATGGTTAGAACATGACCAACACTACTACATTACACTGGTTAGAACATGACCAACACCACATTGCACTGGTTAGAACATGACCAACACCACTACACTACACTGGTTAGAACATGACCATCAACACGCTACACTGGTTAGAACATGACCAACAACACATTACACTGGTTAGAACATGACCAACAACACATTACACTGGTTAGAATATGACCGCATCTGCCGCTCAACGTGGAGGTCGACGGGTCCGAGGTCAGCGTGGGGGCAGTCCTCTGCCAGCAGCACAGGAGTCCCCTGAAACTACACCCCTGTGCATACTACTCACGAAAACTGTCTGCGGAAATACGACGTGGGTGACCGGGAGCTCCTGGCGGTAAAGTTTGCACTGGAGGAGTGGAGACACTGGCTGGAGGGCGCACAGGAGCCCAGTTCCGCTTCACCCTGACTTACCGTCCAGGCTCCAAGAACATCAGGGCTGACGCACTCTCCCTCATGCACGACCGGGGGGTAGAACTGGCTCCGATGGTCCGCATCTTACCACCACCGACGGGACACCTGGGGATCGCCAGGACCCTGGAAGCGCTCCGGGTGAAGTACTGGTTGCCTGGCATGGAGAGGACTGTGCGATACTACGTCCAGTCCTGCACCTTCTGCGCACAGTCCAAGGCGTCGAGACAGGCTCCCACGGGTAAGCTCCACCTCTTGCCGGTACCTCAGCGGCCTTGGTCAGATATAGCAGTTGACTTTGTCACATCCTGGTGGTCGTAGACCGTTTCTCCAAGATGGTCCATTATGTCCCTCTCGCAGGGCTGCCCTCTGCTTTGCAGGTCGCTGAGGTCCTATTCCAGCAGGTCTTCCGGTTCCGGAGGATATCGTGTCTGACCGTGGTCCCCAATTCACATCTCGGGTCTGGTCAGGCAAAACGCACCAACCAAGAGCTGGGGAGGTTCCTGCGACGCTATTGCCTTGATAGGGCAGGTGAGTGGTCAAACTTTCTCCCCTGGGCGCAATACGCCCAGAACTCCCTGCACCAGTCCTCCACAGGGCTGACTCCATTCCAGGCCATCCTGGGCCGGCAACCTCCATTGTTTCCTTGGACTGGAACCGAGCCCAGTGACGTGCCTGCGGTGGAGGACTGGTTCCGGTCGGCGGCGGAAGTTTGGTCTGCCGCCCACGTCTTCCTGCAGGAGGCAGTGGCCCGTCAGAAGAGGCAGGTGGAATGGCCCCAGACTACAGAGTGAAAACGGTGCTGGACTCTCATCTGCGGCGGGGTCGAGTCCAGTACTTAGTGGACTGGGCGGGATACGGTCCGGAGTAACGCAGCTGGCTCCGGGTTGTCCGAGGCGCCGACGAGTGGCGGCATCGGGAGCCTTGCCTTTGGGGGGGTACTATAACGACTGTGCCTCCGACCTCGACGGTGCCCCTCCCGCCCCGGTGCCATCATGAGTATGATGGCAGCCGCGCTCACACGCCCGCACGTGGTTCCCATCCCGATTCCACAAGCACACACACGCATACCGGCTTCCACTCACATGATTACACACCCTTTATATGTTCCCCTCCCTGTGGTGTGCGTGTGGATTATTGTTCATGAGCTGCGTCTCATTAGTGCTGTGCTTTATCAAACTTGATGTATCGATTTTGTTCGTTCTTGTTGTCCTTTTTCTTCGACCTCCTCATTTTTGCTCACCGTCCTCGCACCGTCACAGTTAGAACATGACTAACAGCACATTACATTGGTTAGAACATGACCAACACTACAATACACTGGTTAGAACATGACCAACAACACTACATTATACTGGTTAGAACATGACCAACAACACTACATTACACTGGTTAGAACATGACCAACAACAACACATTACACTCGTTAGAACATGGCCAACACTACTACATTACACTAGTTAGAACATGACAAACAACACCACATTACACTGGTTAGAATATGACCAACACCACTACATTATACTGGTTAGAACATGACCAACAACACCACATTACACTGGTTAGAACATGACCAACATTACATTACACTGGTTAGAACATGACCAACAACACATTACACTGGTTAGAACATGACCAACACCACTACATTACACTGGTTAGAACATGACCAACAACACCACATTACACTGGTTAGAACATGACCAACACCACATTACACTGGTTAGAACACGACCAACACCACATTACACTGGTTAGAACATGACCAACAACACTACATTACACTGGTTAGAACATGACCAACACCACTACATCACACTAGTTAGAACATGACCAACACCACATTGCACTGGTTAGAACATGACCAATACCACTACACTACACTGATTAGAACATGACCAACAACACGCTACACTGGTTAGAACATGACCAATAACACATTACACTGGTTAGAACATGGCCAACAACACTGCATTAGACTGGTTAGAACATGACCAACAGCAACACATTACACTGGTTAGAACATGACCAATAACACAGCAATAACACAACATTCAAAATCATACTGTAACACATACAAACACAAGGTCTGGAGTCAAGATACTGTAGTGTGGTTCAGTAAGGGATACTGTATGAATGTGGTTCAGTAAGGGATACTGTATGA
>CM042384.1:19051991-19061991 GCA_023634145.1 Thymallus thymallus | reverse complement strand
TAGATAGATAGATAGATAGATAGATAGATAGATAGATAGATAGATAGATAGATAGATAGATAGATAGATAGATAGATAGATAGATAGATAGATAGATAGATAGATAGATAGATAGATAGATAGATAGATAGATACAAAAGACAGATACACGATACATAGAGCGGCAGTATGAAAAAGTATAAAAATACAAGAAGTCTGGAGTGTAAGAAAGCTAAAAAAAGACATGGCATAGTATGGGTGGATAATAGTAAATTACAGTCCTTAGTGCAGGGTTTAATTACAGATAAATGCATGTATTGCACATTCAATATACTAAAAGCAATGAAAAAAGTTACAACTGACAGG
Source organism: Thymallus thymallus (assembly GCA_023634145.1). Taxonomy (NCBI): domain Eukaryota; kingdom Metazoa; phylum Chordata; class Actinopteri; order Salmoniformes; family Salmonidae; genus Thymallus; species Thymallus thymallus. The sequence continues at coordinate 19,061,646 of CM042384.1, read as the reverse complement.
ATACTAATATGCATTTCTGAGTGAATGATTACGTAAATTCAGTCCAAGAATGACTTAAAATATTGCATGTGATATGATATAACAACTGTACATGAATATGTAACGAATGTGCCTCCGACCTTGACGGTGCCCCTCCCGCCCCGGTGCTCCGGCTCGCCGATATACTAACCACCGTCATGAGTATGATGGCAGCCGTGCTCACACGCCCGCACGTGGTTCCCATCCCGATTCCACAAGCACACACACGCATACCGAACATGACCAACAACACTACATTACACTGGTTAGAACATGACCAACAACAACACATTACACTGGTTAGAACATGGCCAACACTACTACATTACACTAGTTAGAACATGACCAACAACACCACATTACACTGGTTAGAATATGACCAACACCACTACATTACACTGGTTAGAACATGACCAACAACACCACATTACACTGGTTAGAACATGACCAACATTACATTACACTGGTTAGAACATGACCAAGAACACATTACACTGGTTATAACATGACCAACACCACTACATTACACTGGTTAGAACATGACCAACAACACCACATTACACTGGTTAGAACATGACCAACATTACATTACACTGGTTAATGTGTTGTCCATGAAGGCCAGCAGTTTGGCCAGAATCCGTCTCTCCGCCACCTCCTCTAGAGTGTCAAGGCTAATCCCCAGAACAGAGCTAGCCTTCCTGATCAGCTTATTTACCCGAGAAGCATCCCCGGCTTTTATGTTGGCGTCCCAGCACACCACTGCAAAAAAGATGGTAGAAGGTATGCAGTAGTTTACTGCACACGTTGAAGGACCTGAGCCTCCTCAGAAAGTAGAGTCGGCTCTGGCCCTTTTTGTACAGAGCCCCGGTGTTACCAGCCCATTCCAGCCTGTTGTCCATATGGACTCCCAGGAACTTGTATGACCCAACCATTTCCACATTCATCCCTGTATAGGGACTGCAGTCAGTTGGGCCTTGGTTCTCCTGAAGTCCACCACCATCTCCTTTGTTGAGCTGGTTCTGCTCACACCACAACACAAAGTCATTGATTGTGCTCCTGTACTCCTCCTCCTGCCCACCCCTGATGCACCCTACAATTGCAGAGTCATCCGAGAACTTCTGTAGGTGGAATGTTTCAGAGTAATATCTGAAGTCCGAGGTGTAGAGGGTGAACAGGAGGGGGACAGGACCGTTCACTGGGGGGCCCCTGTGTTGCTCACTGCCCAATCGCTGATTGTCTCAACAGAGGTGTTGTGAGCAAAGGTGGACAGGGCCAGTATCGAACCTGTTAAAAAATTGGTTCAGCTCATTGGCTCTGTCCTGGGTCCCCTCCGTCTGCCCACTGTTTGACTTTTTGAAGCCAGTGATATTTCTCATACCCTTCCACACCTCTCTCACCTGGCTCTGCCTCAGCTTGTCCTCCATCTTCTCCTTATACCATCTCTTCCACTCAGCAATCTGCAACTTCAGCTCCCTCTAGACGCATTTCAATTTGTCCCTGTCTCCCTCCTTGAAGGCCCTCTTCTTCTCATTCAGCAGGGCCTTCATGCTTGCTTTGGCAATGTACAGTGGGGAGAACAAGTATTTCATACACTGCCGATTTTGCAGGTTTTCCTACTTACAAAAAATGTAGAGGTCTGTAATCCAGAAAATCACATTGTATGATTTTTAAATAATTAATTTGCATTTTATTGCATGACATAAGTATTTGATCACCTAACAACCCGTAAGAATTGTTAGTTTTTCTTTAAGAAGCCCTCCTGTTCTCCACTCATTACCTGTTTTAACTGCACCTGTTTGAACTCGTCACCTGTATAAAAGACACCTGTCCACACACTCAATCAAACAGACTCCAACCTCTCCACAATGGCCAAGACCAGAGAGCTGTGTAACTCACAGTTGAAGAGTACCTATGATAAAAATTACAGACTTCTACATGCTTTGTAAGTGGGAAAACCTGCAAAATCGGCAGTGTATCAAATACTTGTTCTCCCCACTGTATGTGGTAAAACTTTCCATGCTAATAAAGCACTTTGAATTTAATTGTGAAAGGAAGAATTGTGAAGTGAACCGATGTTAGAAGAGAAAGGTCAAATAAAATAAAATAAGATTTTATTGGTCACATACACATATTTAGCAGATTTTATTGCGGGAGTGGCTAAACGCTTATGTTCCTATCTCCAACAGTGCAGTAATATCTAACAATTCACAACAATGCACACAAATCAATGTGTGAGTAGCATAGACTAAAATACATTAGAATACAGTATATACATATGAAATGAGTAAAAGAAAGTATTAAACATCATTCAAATGACTAGTGTTCCATGGGTGAACAGGGAGTACAGGAGGGGGATGAGCCCGCATCCTTGTGGGGCCCCTGTGTTGAGGATCAGTGTTGTGGAGGTTAATCATGAAACATACACCACCGCCTTTCTTCTTCCCAGAGAGTTCTTAATTACTATTTATGTAATGTACTGAGAACCCAGATGGCTGTATGGAAGGGGACAGTATATCTGAAGAGAGCCATGATTCTGTGAAACAGAGTATGTTACAGTCACTGCTGTCTCTCTGGAAGGAGATACTTGACCTGAGCTCATCTACTTCATTGTCCAAGGACAGAACATTAGCGAGTAAAATACTCAGAAGCGGTGGATGGTGTGCACGCCTCCTGAGTCGGACTAGAAGTCCACTCCGAATACCTCTTTTCCACCGGTGGTGTATTGGAGCAACCTCTGGGATAAGTTCAATTGCCCTGGGGGGCACGAACAAAGGATTCAATTTGGGAAAGTCGTATTTCTAGTCGTAATGCTGGTGAGTTACCGCCACTCTGATATCCAAACGTTATTTCCGGCTGTATGTAATAACACAAAAAACGTTCTGGGCCAATAATGTAAGAAATAACAAAATCCTGCGAAGTTGGTTTATGGGTGTCCAGACACTAGACACTAGGACAAGGACCTCCTGTTGACGCTAGGACAAGGAACTCCTGTTGACACTAGGACAACAACCTCCAGTTGACATTAGGACAACAACCGCCAGTTGACACCAGGACAACAACCTCCAGTTGTCATTAGGACAACAACCTCCAGTTGACACCAGGACATCAACCTCCTGTTGACACTAGGACAACAACCTCCAGTAGACACTGGGACAACAACCTCCTGTTGACACTAGGACAACAACCTCCTGTAGAAACTAGGACAACAACCTCCAGTTGAAATTAGGACAATAACCTCCTGTTGACACTAGGACAACAACCTCCTGTTGACACTAGGACAACAACCTCCTGTAGACACTAGGACAACAACCTCCTGTTGACACTAGGACAACAACCTCCTGTTTACTCTAGGACAACAACCTCCTGCAGACACTAGGACAACAACCTCCTGTTGACTCTAGGACAACAACCTCATAAAGACATTAGGAAAACAACCTCCTATTGACAATAGGACAACAACCTCCTGTAGACACTAGGACAACAACCTCCTGTTGACACTAGGACAACATCCTCCTGTAGACAGCTAGGTAAACAATCACACCAGTCAGTGGCCACAGCCCTGCCCATATACTGCAGACAGCTAGAGTCAGTCCATGGTGCAACAGCTAGAGTCAGTCCATGGTGCAACAGCTAGAGTCAGGCCATGGTGCAACAGCTAGAGTCAGGCCATGCCACCCCGACAACACCAACCATCCCAGCCAGGCTGCATCAGAATAAAAATACTTTTGAAGCAGAGGCAGATCTAAACAGAACCACACAAGAACTAGCATCTCCACATGAATACAAAACGCTCCATCGGTCCGTCTTTGAACTCCGTCCTGAGAACACCACGCGGCTGGAACGACTTAGGGTCCTGATGCAAAACATAGTAATTTAGCTGTCTTGATGAAGGCCTGAAGGGAAACTGTGAGCAGAGCAGGAGAGAGCAGAGAGGACTTTCAGCTCCAATATGGGCAGATCCAGCAGCAGTCAGATAGTAGATATGGAGAATAAATACAATACAATATGAGACAGGGAAGACCTAGAGAAGGTTATGATGAATGTCCAAACACTACACAACCATTCTGGCTATATTTAGATAACGATGGGAACACAGTGACACCAAACACTACACAGCCATGCAGGCTATATTTAGATTTCCAGATTGCATTTTGGCAAAAAATAAATCGGGATGTGAATATTGGGTCGCGACTGAGACAACCTGGTTAAATTTCAAGTTTCTGTGGGTTTTTGCTCCTCACTTGTACTTGATTGATCAATTAAGGTCACTGATTAGTAAGGTACTCCCCTCACCTGGTTGGCTAGGTCTTAGTAAGGAACTCCCCTCCCCTTGTTGTCTAGATCTTAGTAAGGAACTCCCCTCCCCTGGTTGTCTAGGTCTTAGTAAGGAACTCCCCTCACCTGGTTGGCTAGGTCTTAGTAAGGAACTCCCGTCGCCTGGTTGTCTAGGTCTTAGTAAGGAACTCCCCTCACCTGGTTGTCTAGGTCTTAGTAAGGAACTCCCCTCACCTGGTTGTCTAGGTCTTAGTAAGGAACCCCTCACCTGGTTGGCTAGGTCTTAGTAAGGAACTCCCCTCCCCTTGTTGTCTAGATCTTAGTAAGGAACTCCCCTCCCCTGGTTGTCTAGGTCTTAGTAAGGAACTCCCCTCACCTGGTTGGCTAGGTCTTAGTAAGGAACTCCCATCGCCTGGTTGTCTAGGTCTTAGTAAGGAACTCCCCTCACCTGGTTGTCTAGGTCTTAGTAAGGAACTCCCCTCACCTGGTTGTCTAGGTCTTAGTAAGGAACCCCTCACCTGGTTGTCTAGGTCTTAGTAAGGAACTCCCCTCACCTGGTTGTCTAGGTCTTAGTAAGGAACTCCCCTCACCTGGTTGTCTAGGTCTTAGTAAGGAACCCCTCACCTGGTTGTCTAGGTCTTAGTAAGGAACTCCCCTCACCTGGTTGTCTAGGTCTTAGTAAGGAACTCCCCTCGCCTGGTTGTCTAGGTCTTCATTGGACACAAATAGAACAGAACAGAATAACAACAACCAGCCGACAATCGACGCTCCATGGAATTAGTTTGACACCCCTGCTTTAGAGGAACTACAGTATGTGATAATACCTTCTAGTATTTTTACACTAGAGACTCAACAACATATTAGAGCTGGGCAGTATACCGTATTTCATGATATAGAGGTATTGATGCAGAAACCGGTTTGGGTTTTTACTTTACCTTCTATACCGATGTTTGGTTTGTTAAATGTGATACGCCATATGTAATGTCAATTACATATGGCGCTACTTGAGTCATCTCCGCTCTTTCTTTCCATGCCGCTTTCTACACAGACCTAGCCACGCCCCCTGTCACTCAAGGAGCGTATGTGTTGTTCCTCGACAACAAGACACTTGCGTTCAGTCTGCATAGACAATGCAGCACATGCAACAATGTTGATGACAACAATGCTGTTTTCACTTTGTTTCTTACTATAAATCCCACTAGTGTTCTATAATAACACTATTAGTTTGTGTTTCTTACATCTGCAAACAGCTAGTTTGTATTTTCTTAGCAAGTTGGGCCTAAATCTTGTGAGACGCTAATTGTTAGCCGCTAATGCTAATAGCTAGCTAGCTAGCTAAAAACTGTACTGAGTAAGAGCAAACATATTTAGCTATACAGCCTGATAATACCAGTCATGTTGTAGACCTCAATCAGCATGCAACTGTATCTTAAACTTGTATCTAAATCAAAGAGGAAGGTAGCCAAAGATTATAGGGTCCCCTAGGAAACACTTATCAACACTTTAGTTCCTACCCTGTCACAATAACTCCTCCCTGACATTATCATTTGTTGTCATGTCAAACAACACTGTATTCATAGTGCCCACTATTATGTTCTAACTATAAAATTAGAATAGTCATTCTATTTCCATGATTCCAACAGTTCACCCGAGTGTTTCGCACTAAATCGCAAGTCAAATTGCAATTGCAACATTTGCTTAAAAAAAGTCATAGATTATTTGCCTTATGTGGCAGTGTGGAAATTATCTAAATTGAGTGCAGGAAATGCAGAAAATGATAAAAGTGCTGAAATGTGTTTTGGTTGAAGTTGAATTGAACAGTATAAAACAATCAGAATGAAGAAATACCAATTGAAATCACTTGGAGTGTATGTGTTGCCACCCTAGGGTCACGCACTACTCATAAAGCAAATGTAGTACTTTTATTATTCAAAAACATAAAATACCGTCAAATATTGTCATAACTTCAATTTTTTGTAAAAATATCAACCAAGCCCTGAAACATACCTCTTTTTGAGGAATTTATACACTAAAGGCACCAGTGGTTTCACCCTGAAGCAGATCTGTGTATTATTACTGATCCCAATAAGTGTTTTGTGGTTTAAGAGAAACCCTAACACACTAACGGAGGAGGAAGGGCAGAATGTAATTAACTTCATCCTCCTGCTAGAGCAACGCCAACTGCTCAGACTGCACCACTAACACATGGGCAACGTTCATATGACCATGTGGCCAACATTAGCATTAGGTTGGAGTGCATACGGAGGGACAGGGAGAAAGACCTGCTGTATTCTCTCACTGACTGTTCTGAGTCACGATTCACTGACTGTCCTAGCTCACTACCACATCATGCATGACCTCGGGGGAGAGAGATAGATGAGCGAGAGGGGGGAGGGGGAGAGGAGGAGAGATGATGGGGAGTGGTGGAGAGATGGGGATGCAAAAGAGGGGGAGGATGGGAAGAGGAAGAAAGATGTGGGGTAAGAGGAGAGACAGCATGTAGAGAGGAAAGAGAAGAATGTGGGGACGGCAACAGCACAAAAAGACAGTTAAAGACAGAGATATGACACTTACCGGGATCACCTCTTCTTCCCATCCTTCCACGCTTTCCAGGAGGACCTGAAGGAAATATAGACAGAATGTTAAAGCCAAAAGTCATCAATGGAAAGTCAGGGAAGAAGTTGTAGGTTTAGAGCTGGGGATAAAAGGGGCATATGGGGATTGTAAACTACAGATTAGATAAAATGGTTGGATGTGTATGTGTGTGTGTGTGTGTGTTGGCAGAGAAGTATGTTCATTCGTGGTATTCTATAAAGTGCATTCAGAAAGTAGTCAGACCCCTTGATTTTTACACATTTTGTTACGTACAGCCTTATTGTAAAATTGATTTTTTTTAAATTGTGCTAATTTAAAGATTGATTGGAGTTCACATGTGGTATAGTCAATTGACTGCTCATGATTTGGAAAGGCACACACCTGTCTATATAAGGTCCCACAGTTGGCAGTGCATGTCAGAGCAAAAACAAAGCCATGAAGTCGAAGGAATTTTCAGAGAGCTCCGAGACAGGATTGTGTCGAGGCACAGATCTGGGGAAGGGTATGCAGCATTGAAGGTCCCCAAGAACACAGTGGCCTCCATCATTCTTAAATGGAAGAAGTTTGGAACCACCAAGACTCTTCCTAGAGCTGGCCGCCCGGGCAAACTGAGCAATCAGGGGAGAAGTGCCTTGGTCAGGTAGGTGACCAAGAAGCCAATGGTCACTCTGACAGAGCTCCAGAGTTCCTCCGTAGAGATGGGAGAACCTTCCAGAAGGACAACCATCTCTACAGCACTCCACCAATCAGGCCTGTATGGTAGAGTGGCCAGACGGAAGCCACTCCTCAGTAAAAAGCACATGACAGCACGCTTGGTTTGCCAATAGGCACCTAAAGGACTCAGACCCTGAGAAACAAGATTCTCTGGTCTGATGAAACCAAGATTGAACATTTGGCCGGAATGCCAAGCGTCACGTCTGGCGGAAACCTGGCACCATCCCTATAGTGAAGCATGGTGGTGGCAGCATCATGCTGTGGGGATGTTTGTCAGTGGCAGGGACTGGGAGACTAAAAAGGATACAGGGAAAGATGAAAGGAACAAAGTATAGAGAGATCCTTGATGAAAACCTGCTCCAGAGCGCTTAGGTCCTCAGACTGGGGTGAAGGTTCACCTTCCAACAGGACAAAGACCCTAAGCACACATCCAACTTGACAGAGCTTAAGAGGATCTGCAGAGAAGAATGGGAGAAACTTCCCAAATACAGGTGTGACAAGCTTGTAGTGACATTCCCAATAAGGCTCGAGGCTGTAATCGCTGGGAAAGTGGCTTCAACAAAGTACTAATTAAAGGGGCTAAATTTTTTAAAAAATGTGATATTTCCTTTTTTTTGGTCATTATGGGGTTTCGTATGAATAAGATAGATAGATAGGTACTTTATTGCTCCCCCGGGGGGGAAATTTCATTAAGGCTGTAACGTAAAAAAATGTGGAAAAAGTCAAGGGGTCTGAATACATTCAGAATGCACTGTATGTTCACCACTACATACCGCAGCATACCGCAGCATACCAAAGCATGCCGTAGGATGCCACAGCATAGCACAGCTATACTGACTGAGGTATGAAGCAACTTTTAAATGAGGAACCACTGTGTGTGTGTGAGGTGCTCCAGATGTAATATACAACACTAAGAACATCTGGATGCACCTGAGTGGGAACAGGTGTGTGTGTGTGTGTGTGTGTGTGTGTGTGTGTGTGTGTGTGTGTGTGTGTGTGTGTGTGTGTGTGTGTGTGTGTGTATGAGATCAACATTGTAAGCCTTCCTATGAACTGAACATGTCCAGTCACAGTCATCCCATACACACACAGTCACAGTCATCCCATACACACACATTCATTGTCATCCCATACACACGGTCAGTCATCCCATATACAGACAATCACAGTCATCCTATACACACAAAGTCACAGTCATCTCATACACACACAGTCACAGTCATCCCATACACACACAGTCACGGTCAACCCATACACACACAGTCAGTCATCCCATATACAGTCACAAGCATCCCATACACACACAGTCACAGTTATTCCATCCTCTATCTCTGATGACCAGCCAAACCAAACACAAGCCCTCGCTGCCAATCCTCACCTTCCCCTGACCTGCCAGTAAAGCCTGTCTGAGACTGTGGGCTGATACTGTTGGTCTATCTCATGTTGATGTAGAGACACAGTAAAGCTAGGAGGCTGCAAGGAGCAGGCCAGGCAGCCAGAGCAGTTAAAACACCAGGACAGGTGCCAAGATACAGTACGGTGAAGCCAGCGAGGCGGAGACAGCCAGCATAGTAAAACTAACAGCAGAGAGACCAGGGCAGAGCAGAACAGAGCAGGAGCTATGATGGAGCCAGATGCTTTTCCCACTGAGAATTCGATAAACACACAGACCCCATGCTGGTGAATATGGGGAAGGTTGGAACTTCTGGTAAAATGAGTCATACGCAGTCTAAATCTGTATAAATCTGTATAAATCTCAGCTCTTGCTTGACTACAGGAATAGGATCTTAATTTGATCACCCTGTTGCAGGAGAACTTTACTGAAACACAGGAAATGTAAAACTTGTAGTGAATTTGAGGTTTTAAAAGGCTTCTGAAGTTTGCAACTTACACTTTGAAATGTCAGACTTAATTTTCCCTTACGGAAAATGTATCAACCCCTACACAAAATGTAAATTAATTATAATCCACACAATAATTCACATTTCCTGTTGCTGCAGGATTATTTTCCTGCTGTAGCAAAACTGGCTCAAATTAAGATCCTTCATCTGTT
>CM042384.1:18974491-19046991 GCA_023634145.1 Thymallus thymallus | reverse complement strand
TTGTGAAAAACTGAGTTTAAATGTATTTGTCTAAGGTGTATGTAAACTTCCGACTTCAACTTTATCTACAATATTGTCATAGATTTTTTTTTTTTTTGAGGAACTCATAACACTCTTTCTCCATCTCTGACTCATCTGAAGAGGGAGACATGGATGTAAACACAAAAGACAAAAAGGGAAACAGTTTGTGATTCAGAAAAGCTGCTGTCTGTGTCTGTTCTCTCTATCTCTATCTCTCTCTCTCTATTCTTAGAAAAGCATACAGGGAGAAGACAAAGAGAATAAACAAAGTCCAACAGAATATCAAACCAGACATCAATAAACCATCATGTAAACACCAGACAGAATTCAGCAGGCTCTTTGGGAGTTAACACATGTCTAATCTACTGTAATAACATGGTCCAACAGCAGGATGAGACGTCAGACCTCCCAACCTAAACAGTGCTGGTCACAGTGAAATATGATGATCTATGCTGAATGAGGGAGCTACAGTAATCCTGATTCACCCTGTCAGCTTCACCCTGTCTGCTTCACCCTGTCTGCTTCACCCTGTCTGCTTCAGCCTGTCTGCATCACCCTGTCTGCTTCACCCTGTCTGCATCCCCTTTTCTGCATCACCCTGTCTGCTTCACCCTGTCAGCTTCACCCTGTCTGCTTCACCCTGTCTTCTTCACCCTGTCTGCTTCACCCTGTCTGCTTCACCCTGTCTGCTCCCCCCCCTCCTCTCTCCATAGCTGTGACCTCCCTAATGGACGTGCGTGTGTTTGTGTGTGTTTGTGTGTGTGTGTGTGTGTGTGTGTGTGTGTGGTTAAAAAAGGGATGTTTAGCTGGGGTCAAGCCATTTGAAGAGACGCCACGCATAGGGCCCATTTTAACGGAGCGCCCGACACGACAAATGCGCTCACACACATGCGTTCACAAGCAGGCACGCATACGTACACGCAAATACATACACAAATATACATACATACACATTTATACACACACATACTTGTGCAAATTCTAACAGACACATGCTCAGTACACACCCTCTCACGTTCCTGGTTTTGTTTCTAAAAAATTACTTCAGAGTTTATTGTCTATAACCACGATTCCATCCAGAGCTTTTATGCGAGTAAAGTCATACCGTATAAAAAAAAAATCCCAACAGCTGTGATGAAAACAGGAAGTTGAAATTATTGACCGTCTCCACGGCGGCCCTGTTCACAATCAGCTCTTTTGTTTTGCTAACGTTGAGGAAGAGGCTGTTTACCTGGCACCCTCCTCGTCGTTGTTGGTGATCAGGCTTACTACTGTCGTGTCGTCAGCGAACGATGATGGAGTTGGAACTGTGTGAGGGCACACAGTCGTGGATATACAGGGGAATACAGGAGGGGATTGAGGACGCACCCATTGTGAGACCCACTTGTTGAGAATCGTTGTAGGAGGTAATGTTGCCTACCTTCACCACCTGGGGCGTCCCGTTGGGAGGCCCACGGCCCAGTTGCATAGGGCGGAGTTCAGACCCAGGGCTGTGAGCTTTGTAATGAGCTTATAGTGCACTATGGTATTGGAAGCAGAGCTGTAGTCAAACGGCATCCTCACATATGCATTCCTTTCATCCACGTGGTAGGGGGCGGTAGGCGAATTGGAGAGGGTTGAGTGTGTCGAGGTGGGAGGACGTGACATGGTCTTTAACTACAAGCCGGTAGTCATTCAGTTTAGTTACTTTCCTTTTCTTGGGCTCAGGGATGATAGTGGACATCTGGAAGCAGGTGGGTATAGAGGCCTGAGCTAGGGAGAGATTGATAATGTCCGAGAACACAACAGTAAGCTGGTCTGCACATTCTCTGAGGGCACGGCTAGGGATGCCATCTGGGCCAGGAGCCAAGCGAGGGCTAATACGTTTGAATGACTTCCATACGTCCTCAGTGGATACTGTGAGTGTGTAGGCTACGTTGTCATCCGGGGCTCTCCTCAGCAGCTCAGGGTCATTGTGCTCCAATCTTGAGAAAAAGGTGTTTAGCTCGTCTTATTAGCTCAGGTGGTCGGAGCATGGCAAACATGGTGCTTATAACATCAAAGTTGTGGGTTTGAATCCCGCAGAGGCCACAATGATGTGTGTGAAATCGTAAGTGGATTTGCATCAAAGCGCCTTCTAAAATGACCATTAAATGACCTTACTGTGTATCAACTCTACTAACAGATCTTGGCTTTAGTAGTTTCAACAACATTGCAGTTGTTTGTGGTAATCTAGTGGAAAGCCTTCCCAGAAGAGTGGAGGCTGTTATAGCAGCAAAGGGGGGACCAACTCCATATTAATGCCCATGATTTTGTAATGGATTGTTTGACGAGCAGGTGTCCACATACTGTTGGTCATGTAGTGTACAGTATATGTTTATGCAGTCTATTAAGTCAGGGTTAGGTAAGATATTAACAACAGGTACAACTATGTCACTGCAGTGGCTTCCAGAGCATGTTCAGATATCAACTCAATATATCTCAAAACATTTGAGGACAGAAACACATGGTGGTAGATGTCAGTCACACATAGAAACCAATCAAGTCTTATGTCATGAGTGATATCATCTCTTTCTCAGTAGCTACTGAGACGTCACACACAGTGGTGGATAGAAGTCAGTCAGATATTACTAGGAGCTATCATTCCCTATCCACGGGGGGTTTCAATAAACCCAATAGCTCTCTAAAGCTCTCAATAGTTCCTACTGTTAAACACACAGTGCCCTGATTCCCTGGGGTATGTGGGCAGAGCCTTGGGGATTAGATAGATAGATAGATAGATAGATAGATAGATAGATAGATAGATAGATAGATAGATAGATAGATAGATAGATAGATAGATAGATAGATAGATAGATAGATAGATAGATAGATAGATAGATAGATAGATAGATAGATAGATAGATAGATAGATAGATAGATAGATAGATAGATAGATAGATAGATAGATAGATAGATAGATAGATAGATAGATAGATAGATAGATAGATAGATAGATATATAGATAGATAGATAGATAGATAGATAGATAGATAGATAGATATGTACTTTATTGATCCCCAAGGGGGAAATTTCTTAAAATGAATGTGTGTGTGTGTGTGTGTGTGTGTGTATTTGGTGAGTGCATATCTGTGAGTGTGTGTGTGGTTGTTTGTCAGGGGCATCCCCATTACAGCTGCTAATAGGGCAGTTGCAGACTCACTCCTCTGTGAGTTTGGAGACATCCTATCATGTTTATTCTCATCTGACATGGTGTACTTCACAAAGGTATCTGTTTCACATTTCTCTTGAACAAATGTACATTCTGTGTGGTGTGTCTATATGTGTATGTGTGATGTGTGGTGTGTGTACGTGGTGTGTATATCTGGTGTGTGTGTGTGTGTATGTGTGGTGTGAGTACATGTGGTGTGTGTATATGTGGTGTGTGTATATGTGGTGTGTGTATGTGGGGTGTGTGTATGTGTGATTTGTGTACGTGTTGTGTGTGTATGTGGTGTGTGTATATGTGGTGTGTGTACGTGTGGTGTGTACGTGTGGTGTGTGTACATGTGGTGTGTGTGTATATGTGGTGTGTGTACATATGGTGTGTACGTGTGGTGTGTGTACATGTGGTGTGTGTATATGTGGTGTGCATATGTGGTGTGTGTATATGTGGTGTTTGTATGTGTGGTGTGTGTACGTGTGGTGTGTGTACGTGTTGTGTGTGTATGTGGTGTGTGTATATGTGGTGTATGAACGTGTGGTGTGTACGTGTTGTGTGTGTATGTGGTGTGTGTATATGTGGTGTGTGAACGTGTGGTGTGTACGTGTGGTCTGTGTATGTGGTGTGTGTACGTGTGGCGTGTACGTGTGGTGTGTGTATATGTGGTGTGTGTATGTGTGGCGTGTACGTGTGGTGTGTGTAATACAGCTGCCTGTAAGAGAGATAGCTGATATGTCTGATAGTCACCATGTGCAGTAATGAAATCTAAACACAGCTGGGTTCATGTGACAAAGAGCTATGTGTCAATCATCCTAATCAACCAATCACATCTCTGTATGGACACTCAGTCCTCTGTGACCTCACATACATGTCACTGGGAACAGATATTCAGGAGGAACTGGAGCACAGCTGCTGCTAGAGCACACCCACACACACACACACACACACACACACACATGCACACATGCACACCCACACACACACACACCCATGCACACACGCACACATGCACGCGCACACACATATACACACACACACACTTTGCAACCCGACACACACTTACTCCACAGGATGGAAGGATGCATGGATGGAAGGATGGATGGAAGTCAGGCTCCGTGTCTCTCTCTGACCCAGACCCAGAACCCCTGTCAATGACCAAAATCAGAACGGTCCAACAGACTGGTATAGATCCAGATTTACTCAGGGGGTACTCTACTTTAGAGCACTAGAACCAACCAAGACCGGGTTTGAGTTTCACCACACCACCGCACCACTGCCAGGTTGGCCATAAAATAAACCACATGTGGCCGTAATGCCTTGGCCCCACAGACAGGTTCTTGGCAGCCTAGAGCAGCTCCACTACGTGTGTTATGAGTAAAATAATACATTAGAACAAGAACTACATTTGTGGAGCTCCAAGTGGAAGCCTTTTCAAATGTTTCATATTTGTATTTCTGGAATGAGAGGGGCCAATAAATCCCTCAAGAGAGGGTTTGGAGTAAAACTAACTACCTGGGGTTGAAAACAATGGAGTCTTTATGTGTGGACATCTGACTCTACGACAGCTAATGTAGAACACACTTTCCTTTCTTTCACCAAAACTAAAACTATACCATTACATATCTTTCTACTCAGTAGTTTCATTGTAATTACTGTCTAATAGTGGATTGTTAAAACAACCTTCCTGGATTTATGATTGGTGAATATGACTGAACAGATACCTCCACTGATTGGCTGCTTTGAGGGATCTTGACAGTTACTGCACCCCTACAAGTCTACAACTGTCCTGACATTGAGAGTTAAAAAAGGCCTAAACTGGTGTTCTGCTCGTCAACTAGATGAGAGAGAAAGGAGACTGAGAGCTCTCATTAAAACAAAATAAGGGATTTGAAATTATTTATACTTTTGATACTTAAGTATATTTTAAAACTAAACACTTTTAGACTTACTTAAGTAGTACTTTTTCTATTAAGTTATCTTTACTTTTACTTAAGTATGACAATTGGGTACTTTATGTAACTAAACGTTTAGCTAATGTAAATATTGTCTCTACAGACAGGGGTTAGAGTTGGGGGGGGGGGGGGGGGGGCTTGCAGCGGCTTTACAATCAAGACCCCAGAGAGGTAAACAAACTCTGAGAAAGATCACAGCAGGCGGGAAGAAGTACGCCAACACCATCAGAAACATAAGGGAACACTCTCTCCCCCTTCCTCTCATCCTCTCTTCTCCTTTTCTTTCCTTTCCTCTCCTTTCCTAGGCCCTGACTTTCTTATGTTCATCCTCTCATCCCTGAGTGATATTAATGATCCAAATAAACATGGCTGGTTCTGGGCCTTCATCCATGTTGTCTCTCAACCCAACCTGATCGATTTCCCTGTTCTTCATCTTCCTCATCATCTTCCTCCAGGGTGTCTGAGCTGGCTGGGGTGTCCGAGGCTGGCTGGGGTGTCTGAGCTGGCTGGTGTGTCTGAGGCTGTCTGGGGTGTCTGAGGCTGTCTGGGGTGTCTGAGCTGGCTGGGGTGTCTGAGGCTGGCTGGGGTGTCTGAGCTGGCTGGGGTGTCTGAGCTGTCTGGGGTGTCTGAGGCTGTCTGGGGTGTCTGAGCTGGCTGGGGTGTCTGAGGCTGGCTGGGGTGTCTGAGGCTGGCTGGGATGTCTGAGGCTGGCTGGGGAGTCTGAGGCTGGCTGGGGTCTATACCAGACTAAACATGTGACGTCCAGGGGTCAGGGTTAGAGTCTCTCTGCCCTCACCACAAATCTGCCACTGTCCTAACATCAGACCTAACCTTTGACCCCAGACACGTACAGACCACCTTTGACCCCTGACACACACACACACACACACACACACACACACACACACACACACACACACACACACACACACACACACACACACACACACACACACACACACACACACACACACACACACACACACACACACACACACACACACACACACACACACACACACCTTTAGCACTCAGGTTGGTAGCCATGAAGTGCTTTGAAAGGCTGGCCATGGCTCACATTAACACCATCTTCCCGGAAACCCTACATCGACTCAAATTCACATACTGCCCCAACAGATCCACAGATGAAGCAATCTCAATCGCACTCCACACTGCCCTTTCCCACCTGGACAAAAGGAACACCTATGTGAGAATGCTGTTCATTGACTACAGCTCAGCGTTCAACACCATAATGCACACAAAGCTCATCACTAAGCTAAGGACCCAGGGACTAAACACCTCCCTCTGCAACTGGATCCTGGACGCACCCAGGTTGTAAGGATAGGCAACAACACATCTGCCACGCTGACCCTCAACACGGGGTCAGATCCTTAAAATGTTCTACAGCTGCACCATCGAGAGCATCCTGACCGGTCGCATCACCGCCTGGTATGGCAACTGCTCGGCATCCGACCTAAACGCGTTACAGAGGGTAGTGCGTACGGCTTCCTGCCATCCAGCACCTATACTAGGCAGTGTCAGAGGAAGGCCCAAAAAATTGTCAAAGACTACAGCCACCCAAGTCATAGACTGTTCTCTCTGCTACCGCACGGCAAGGGATACCGGAGCGCCAAGTCTAGGTCCAAAAGGCTCCTTAACAGTTTCTACCCCCAATCCCCGACTAACCTGTACCCCCACACATTGACTCGGTACCGGTACCCCCTGTATATAGCCTGGTTATTGTTCTTTTTTTATTTATTCATTTTTTCTCCCCAATTTCGTGATATACATTTGGTAGTTAAAGTCTTGTCCCATCACTGCTTCTTGACACACTGCCCACTTAACCCGGAAGCCAGCCGCACCAATGTCGGAGGAAACACCGTACAACTGGCGACCGCGTCAGTGTGCATGCGCCTGGCCCTCCACAGGAGGCCAATTGTGCGTTGCCTCATGGGTCTCCCGGTCGCGGCCAGCTGTGACACAGCCTGGAATCAAACCCGGATCTGTAGTGACGCCTCAAGCACTGCAGTGACTCGGGAGGCCCTGTGTTACTTTTTTAAATATTCAATGTTTAACTTTAGTTTATTTAATACTCTATTTTCTTAAAACGGCATTGTTGGTTAAGGGTTTGTAAGTAATAATTTCAAGGTAAGGTCTAAATCTGTTTGATTTGAGTTGATGAACGTGTAAAGGACATCACGCTGCTTGCTTAGGAAGTACCACTTCCTACCAATTCGGCCCATACCTGGCGCGAACTCGGGACCTCTGCCACGACCACAAGTGACCGCCCTCCTCAAGTGTTTAAGCCGATTGTGCCACCTCAAAAGCTAGGAGTAAGTTTAACACATCCCCATGTGCCACACGCACACACACACACACACACACTTTCTCTCATATTATCCATCTCGCTCCACCTCTCTCTGACCCCAGGGTTTGGTACACTCTTAAAAAAAGTGATATCTAGAACCTGAAAGGGTTCTTTCCACAGAGGGTTCTGCATGGAACCCAAAAGTATTCTACCTGGAACCAAAAAGGGTTCTCCTATGGGAACAACCAAAGGTGCCAATCCCTAAGGGATCTTCATGTCCAACCACCTGCTTCTCTTTTCCTCTCACTAGGTTTCCCTCTCCCTCTCTCTCTCTCTCTTCTTCCCACTGTATCTTGTGAGGGTGTCACCTTTCAGCTGAGACGTTACCCTAACCCCACCCCTCCTCCCTTCTGTCACAGAAGACATGCTAAAAAGGGGCTACAAAGAACCATTAGGACTGACTGACTGACTGACTGACTGGCTATCAGACCGGCTGACTGACTGGCTGACTGACTGGCTGGCTGGCTGACTTGCTCACTGGCTGGTTGGCTGACAGACTGACTGGCTGACTGGCTGGCTGGCTGACTAGCTAGCTGATTGGCTAGCTGACTGGCTAGCTGACTGGCTAGCTGACTGGCTGACTGATTATCACTATCATGGACTATAGATCCTGGACTATAGATCCTAGAGGACACTATCATGGACTATAGATCCTAGAGGAACCTAGATAGATAGTTAGATAGATAGATAGATAGATAGATAGATAGATAGATAGATAGATAGATAGATAGATAGATAGATAGATAGATAGATAGATAGATAGATAGATAGATAGATAGATAGATAGATAGATAGATAGATAGATAGATAGATAGATAGATAGATACTTTATTTATCCCAGAGGGGGAAATTTCTTTGTCAAGCAGCTACAACAACAAAACACAGGGCAGGTGCAAAATGCCACAACGAAAGTACACAAAAGACAGATACACGGTACATGATAAATAGGTCCTGAGTGAATGAGTGATGACGGACCAGAGTTACTCACGGATGGATGCATAATTGTTAAACTAGGTCCTAGCACCCCAACAGCACACCCTATCATGGACTATAGATCCTAGAGGACACTATCATGGAATATAGATCCTAGAGGACACTATCATGGAATATAGATCCTAGAGGACACTATCATAGAATACAGATCCTAGAGGACACTATCATGGAATATAGATCCTAGAGGACACTATCATGGTCTATAGATCCTAGAGGACACTATCAGGCTCTTCAGAGTACTGGCCCAGTATTCATAAAGCTCTTCAGAGTAGGATCTAGGAACAGGCCCCCACCTGTACAAATAATAACTATTAAGGATGATCTAAAAAGCCAAACTGATTCTAGATCAGCATCCCTTGTCAGGATTTGGTTAGAGATAGGCATCTCTAGGGCTGACAGGCTTAAGAGTTGGTTAAGTAGTCTAGCAGACTCTGTGTTGTAATTTGTGTTGGTCCCCAATTAGAGGCAGCTGCATTGCGTTGTCTCTAATTGGGGACCTTATTTAGTGTGTTCCCTTTTCCACCTGTGTGTGGATCAATATTTGTGTGTTGCTCCATTTTGAGCTCACGTGCTACATTACGGGTTTATCGTATTCTCTTTGTTGTTTTTCTACGATCACATTTAATAAAGGTATGTTGAACGTTAACAGCGCTGTGTCTTGGTCTGCTTACACACCGCAACGTGACAGCCCTGTGCTTGTATCTACAGTACTGAGACTAAACAGATCCAGCAGAGTGACTGGTACCAGCACACACCACAACAAAACACTGGGAAAGGGCACTGCACATGAATAAAATAACCCCAACAAGCCCTCTGGGCTCCGGCAGAGCTAAATAAGACAACACAGATCAAAATATTATCCTAAACGTTTATGACTATTTGGACAGACAGAACGGTCTGTATGAAGGGCGATGCCTCAGGCTACATGTGTTTAATGTGCTTTAACGAGGACTGGCATCGGGAACAAGAGGCTGAAGGAGAAGAAGAGGAGACAGAGCAGACAGAACTGAGAAGCAAGTGCTCTAGAATGCTGGGAATTGTGTCCAAGCATATTAGTGACTGTCTCAAACTAGGCTTGGGTGGGATACCGTATATACCATATATAGCGTTTGAAAAAAAAAATACGGGATGTTTTTTCAACAGCGTCAATATTTTTTTATAAAAAAAAAAATGTTTAGCTACTTTTTAAGTTAATACCTGCAGTTAACCAGTGCAATACGTTAGGAGATAAAGCAGATAGCGTTCTTCCTTTCACCGATTTTACAATATGAACCTTACAGTAGTTCCCGAGAACAGTTGAGCCAGTCACGTGTATGTTTGTAAATAGCACAACAGGAGAAAGCGGAAGCTGGTGAGTCCATAGGGAGCTGGTGAGTCCATAGCATTATATATCAATCAGCAAGACTGTTGTGCGGCACACATGAGGTGATGAAGTTACACTTGTATGCAATTCACTTCTAAATGTATGCCATCAGATATGTTAGAACGTCTTTCTGCCATGTTTGAGAAGTCAAAGAGCTCTGGATGAGTTCTGTACATCTGCCATTTTTTCTCTGATCTTCTTACTAGTTTTTTTTTTCTCCTTTGTTCGTCTCCCCTCTGCTCTGTGTACACATTTTTTTTTTTTTTATTGAACCTTTATTTTAAGGAAAGACAAATTGAGACCTAGGTCTCTTTTCCAAATGCGCCCAACCATAACTGACCATAAACATAACCATACTATAAAACACAAACACACACACACACTGTTATTGTCAACCATGCAAGGTGCTGTGGTTCAGTGGGACCACAGAATATACATACACATCAAAATACAAAAACACAGTCATGGGAAGTACAAATAATCACCAAGAAAAACAGTTACATTCCTTCACAAATAAGTCTCCAATCAATATTTTAAATTGCCTGAACGGCATCAGAAGATCAAGATGCTGCTCTTCCTTCAGAAAAGCATGCATGCATCACACTGTTTATTTGCACAATTTCTCTTATTCACTTTCACTTGCAAATATCCACACCCTCCAAAAATTACATTCGGTAGCTAGTAGCTATGCTTGTATAACTAGGAGCTGGATTTGCCTGTCTTTGCAATTAGTTTATGTTTGATTTCACTTGTTAGCATTTAACTAACAGCATCTATGTGATTTCACTATTACTTGTGCTAATGTTGTTAGTATTCTAGTAATAGACGTAGAATGGGATATTTATGGTGTTTTTAGCGTCCCCTTGTGTGCTATGCCGATAATACCGTAAATTCCGTGATGGCAGAAGTACAGTATGAAAATCTGGATACTGCCCAAGACTATATCAAACATGTTTTGCTGTATTGTGCAATCCAGCACCTATGTACACACACACACACACACACACACACACACACACACGCACACACACACACACACACACACACACACACACACACACACACACACACACACACACACACAGTAACTCTTCCTCTCTCTATGCATTCTGTATATCTGCAGGCCAGTGTACATTCCTGACAGTGATCTGTACCATGTCAGTAGTGCACAAACAGACCACTCTTAATTGAGGACTGGGAACATGCTCTGAATAATTTCCCAATACATAAACATTCCAGTCTGGAAATACAATTGTTTCCAGGTGTCATCCCAGAAACAGCAATGCATATTTTTTTGTTTTATTTATTTAACCTTTATTTAACTAGGCAAGTCAGTTAAGAACAAATTCTTATTTACAATGACGGCCTACCTACAGGGTCAGCCCCTGGAGCAAATTAGTGTTAAGTGCCTTGCTCAAGGACACATCGACAGGTTTTTTCACCTTGTTGGCTCGGGTATTTGAACCAGCGACCTTTCGGTTACTGGCCCAACACTTTAACCGCTAGGCTACCTGCCGCCACATATTCCCGCCACTCATGTTCACAAAACGTTTCATAACGATGCATAACCATAACCATAACCAACTATAACTATCACTAACCATAATCATAACTATAATCATAACCAACCATAAACAAACATAATCATACCCAGCCATAACCATAACCATAACCATAACAATAACCATAACTAACCATAACGGGTGGTAGGTAGCCTAGCGGTTAGAGCGTTGGGCCAGTAACTGAAAGGTTGCTGGTTCAAATACCTGAGCCGACAAGGTGAAAATCCTGACAATGTGTCCTTGAGCAAGGCACTTAACCCTAATTTGCTCCAGGGGCTGACCCTGTAGATAGGCTGTCATTTTAAATAAGAATTTGTTCTTAACTGACTTGCCTGGTAAAAAAACCATAACCAGCTTGTTAGGCAATCATATGTACCTACGGGGGAAGGATGGCCAGCCACACAGGAGGGTGATTTTTACTAAGAAGGAGAAGGGGGCTGTGCTGACCGAGATGCATGCTGGCCATTTAGGCTCAACCTACGCTTCTTCTGACGGGGAATTGTCAAGAAGGTGGACAGCTGGGCATTTAAATAACCTTTTGTTAATAAATCACAATCTATTATATCAGAAATTATTAGGATTTCAATTAATGGCATATCAGAGAGCACACAATGCTTAAATGTATCACTTTTTGCTTAAGGGTCAGTACACTTCCTTCCAGACTCACATTAATCATCTTCAATCCAAAATTAAATCTAGAATTGGCTTCCTGTTTCACAACAAAGCCTCCTTCACTCATGCTGCCAAACATACCCTTGTAAAACTGACCATCCTACCGATCCTTGACTTCGGCGATGTCATTTACAAAATAGCCTCCAACACTCTACTCAGCAAATTGGATGTAGTCTATCACAGTGCCATCCGTTTTGTTACCAAAGCCCCATATACTATCCACCACTGCGACCTGTACGCTCTCGTTGGCTGGCCCTCACTACATATTCGTCCCCAAACCCACTGGCTCCAGGCCATCTATAAGTCTTTACTAGGTAAATCCCCGCCTTATCTCAGCTCGCTGGTCCCCATAGCAACACCCACCCGTAGCATGCGCTCCAGCAGGTATATTTCACTGGTCACCCCCAAAGCCAAAACCTTTGGCCGCCATTCCTTCCAGATCTCTGCTGCCAATGACTGGAACGAATTGCAAAAATCATTGAAGCTGGAGACCATCTCCCTCACTAACTTTAAGCATCAGCTGTCAGAGCTGCTTATCGATCACTATACCTGTATATAGCCCTTCTGTAAATAGCCCACCCCAACTACCTAATCCCCATATTTATTATTTCTGCTCATTTGCACTCCAGTATCTCTATTTGCACATCATCATCTGCACATCTATCAGTCCAGTGTTAATTCTAATCAGTAATTTATTTCGCCACTATGGCCTAACCTTATGTCACGACATGGGATGTGGAGAGACCAAGACGCAGCGCAGGGATAGTAGTTCGACATTTCCTTTTAATATACTATGTAATAATAATTATAATTACTATGTATAACAAACAGGACGAAATGACGAACTACAGAACTAAACAAACAGACTAACGAACAGACTAACGTCACGTTCACAAAACACACCAATGAACGGACGTAAAGA
Organism: Thymallus thymallus; assembly: GCA_023634145.1. Taxonomy (NCBI): domain Eukaryota; kingdom Metazoa; phylum Chordata; class Actinopteri; order Salmoniformes; family Salmonidae; genus Thymallus; species Thymallus thymallus. Next base: position 19,033,957 of record CM042384.1, on the reverse strand, counting down.
AAACACACTTACTACACCGTGACTGCGACATACATCGATAACAACCCACCCCAAGTGAAGGACAGACTCAACATATATTGGATCCCTAATTAGAGACAACGGGTAGCAGCTGCCTCTAATTAGAGATCCACCCAAAACCCACAAGGAAACAGAAAAGAACGACACTGTCAGACTCTGACCATAGCTACATAGAGAAGCCTATTGCTTCTCTATGGCCAGAGCCTGACAGTACCCCCCCCCCCCCCCAAGGCGCGGACTCCCGGATGCCAAAAAAAAAGGCACACAATAACATGGGGGGGTTAATTTGGGAGGGAAAAACTAGTCCTTTGGGGGCGGCTCTGGCTCCGGCGACGTGGACAGTTTTTTTCCATGGCCCCTCCTTATCGCTGGGCCCGGACTGGGCACCGGTGGGGCCAACGGCTCCGGCCATGGAGCGGGGAAAACAACCGGGCCCGGACTGGGCACCGGTGGGGCAAACGGCTCCGGCCATGGAGCGGGGAAAACAACCGGGCCCGGACTGGGCACCGGTGGGGCAAACGGCTCCGGCCATGGAGCGGGGAAAACAACCGGGCCCGGACTGGGCACCGGTGGGGCAAACGGCTCCGGCCATGGAGCGGGGAAAAACAACCGGGCCCGGACTGGGCACCGGTGGGACAAACGGCTCCGGCCATGGAGCGGGGAAAACAACCGGGCCCGGACTGTGCACCGGTGGGGCAAACGGCTCCGGCCATGGAGCGGGGAAAACAACCGGGCCCGGACTGGACACCGGTGGGGCAAACGGCTCCGGCCATGGAGCGGGGAAAAACAACCGGGCCCGGACTGGGCACCGGTGGGACAAACGGCTCCGGCCATGGAGCGGGGAAAACAACCGGGCCCGGACTGGGCACCGGTGGGACAAACGGCTCCGGCCATGGAGCTGGGCAATAAACCGGGCCCGTACTGGGCACCGGTGGGGTAAACTGCTCCGGCCATGGAGCTGGGAAAACAGCCGGGCCCGGACTGGGCAGCGGTGGGGCGGACTGCTCAGGCTCTGAAGCGGAGCAGACGGCTGGACCCGGATTGGGTACCGGTGGAGCGGATTGCTCTGGCACTGAGGCGGAGCAGGCGGCTGGACCCGGACTGGGTACCGGTGGAGCGGACTGCTCTGGCACTGAGGCGGAGCAGGCGGCTGGACCCGGACTGGGTACCGGTGGAGCGGACTGCTCTGACACTGAGGCGGAGCAGGCGGCTGGACCCGGACTGGGTACCGGTGGAGCGGACTGCTCTGGCACTGAGGCGGAGCAGGCGGCTGGACCCGGATTGGGTACCGGTGGAGCGGACTGCTCTGGCACTGAGGCGGAGCAGACGGCTGGACCCGGACTGGGTACCGGTGGAGGAGGCTCCAGGCCTTGAGCTGTGGCTGGAGGCTCCGGGACGCTGACCTTCGCTGGAAGTGGCGGGACGCTGACCTTCGCTGGAGGTGGCGGGACGCTGACCTTCGCTGGAGGTGGCGGGACGCTGACCTTCGCTGGAGGTGGCGGGACGCTGACCTTCGCTGGAGGTGGTGGGACGCTGACCTTCGCAGGAGGTTCAGGGACGTTGACCTTCACAGGAGGTTCAGGGGCGCTGACCTTCGCAGGAGGTTCAGGGGCGCTGACCTTCGCAGGAGGTTCAGGGGCGCTGACCTTCGCAGGAGGTTCAGGGGCGCTGACCTTCGCAGGAGGTTCAGGGGCGCTGACCTTCGCAGGAGGTTCAGGGGCGCTGACCTTCGTAGGAGGTTCAGGGGCGCTGACCTTCGCTGGAGGTTTAGGGGCGCTGACCTTCGCTGGAGGTTTAGGGGCGCTGACCTTCGCAGGAGGTTTAGGGGCGCTGACCTTCGCAGGAGGTTTAGGGGCGCTGACCTTCGCAGGAGGTTTAGGGGCGCTGACCTTCGCAGGAGGTTTAGGGGCGCTGAACTTCGCAGGAGGCTCAGGGCGGCTGAACTTCGCAGGAGGCTCAGGGCGGCTGACCTTCGCAGGAGGCTCAGGGCGGCTGACCTTGGCTGGAGGCTCAGGGCGGCTGACCTTGGCTGGAGGCTCAGGGCGGCTGACCTTGGCTGGAGGCTCAGGGCGGCTGACCTTGGCTGGAGGCTCAGGGCGGCTGACCTTGGCTGGAGGCTCAGGGCGGCTGACCTTCGCTGGAGGTCTCGGGCTGCTGACCTTCACTGGAGGCTCAGGATTGCTGACCTTCACTGGAGGCTCAGGGTTGCTGACCTTCACTGGAGGCTCAGGGTTGCTGACCCTCACTGGAGGCTCAGGGTTGCTGACCTTCACTGGAGGCTCAGGGTTGCTGACTTTCACTGGAGGCTCAGGGTTGCTGACCTTCACTGGAGGCTCAGGGTTGCTGACTTTCACTGGAGGCTCAGGGTTGCTGGCCTTCACTGGAGGTTCAGCGCGGGGAGCCGGCACGGGTCGTACCGGACTGGGAAGGCGCACCTGAGGTCGAATGCGTGGAGCTGGCACGGGACGCACCTGGCTAGACGCACGCACTGGAGGTTGGGTGCGGGGAGTAGGGCAGAGGTCCGGACCCGGACTGGATATCGGTGAAGCGGATTGCTCTGTCAGGGAGGTGGAGCAGATTACTGGACCCGGACTGGGTACCGGTGGAGCGGACTGCTCCGGCCTGGGAGGGGAGTATATGACCGGACCTGGACTGGCCCACTCCGCCATCTCCCTCTCGACCTCCTCCTCTATCTCCACCAATTCCCTCAGAACCTCCCCAAAATGCTCCTCCAGCTCCTGCTCCTTGCTCTGAGCCCCCCATTGGTACCTGGGCCTCCCCATGGTCCACATGGGGAGTGGAGTTGGCTCCTCCAGGAGCCCCCACGGGTGAGGGAACCGAAGCATGTCCTCCTCATCGTCCTCCTCCGACGAGTCCGACTCGAACCCTCCGAGGAGTTCGGTGTTGGTAAACCGACGCGGGGCTATCTCGCTCTCCGTCTCTCCCCATTTGCGCTGCTTGGTCTCGTAACGGTTGGGTTGTTCTGTCACGACATGGGATGTGGAGAGACCAAGACGCAGCGCAGGGATAGTAGTTCGACATTTCCTTTTAATATACTATGTAATAATAATTATAATTACTATGTATAACAAACAGGACGAAATGACAAACTACAGAACTAAACAAACAGACTAACGAACAGACTAACGTCACGTTCACAAAACACACCAATGAACGGACGTAAAGAAAACACACTTACTACACCGTGACTGCGACATACATCGATAACAACCCACCCCAAGTGAAGGACAGACTCAACATATATTGGATCCCTAATTAGAGACAATGGGTAGCAGCTGCCTCTAATTAGAGATCCACCCAAAACCCACAAGGAAACAGAAAAGAACGACACTGTCAGACTCTGACCATAGCTACATAGAGAAGCCTATTGCTTCTCTATGGCCAGAGCCTGACACCTTACTACATTTGCACTACATTTGCACACTCTGTACATAGATTCTCTATAGTGTTATTGACTGTACGTTTGTTTATTCCCATTTGTAACTCTGTGTTGTTATTTTTGTCGCACTGCTTTGCTTTGGCTTGGCCAGGTCGCAGTTGTAAATGAGAACTTGTTCTCAACTGGCCTGCCTGGTTAAATAAAGGTGAAAAAAAAAAAAAAAAACACTGTCTAGCCTGCCAGAGGTTTGAGAGGGCGAAGACTGTGGCGCTGGAGTTGAAGCCCATCAAAGTTCGGTAAGTGTCCCGATTCAGATTTTGTACTGATAAGTTGTTTTGTAATGGTTGCTTTATTTAACCACAGCAGAGGTCAATATTATAGAATGTGTGTGTGTGTGTCAGTATCCTTACAAATATGAAAATCTGCATACTGTATGACGCAGGTAAGAATAAAGTAATCTTCTCTCTAACACTTTAAATGTTAGGAGCGGACCTCAACAGACCCTCAACAGACCGATCACTTTACCAAGTGGGTGGAGGCAATACCCATTAGGTCAGTAAAGGAAGAGTATGTGCTGAACTCTAAATTCCCTTCTGTAACCCATTTAAAAGGGTACTTGGAACCAAACATAGATTTTCGTTTTGTATGATACCCATCAAGGACGAGACTGGCGAGGCCACCTCCAAGGCGATAATAGACATCTTCTACACCCATGGTTCTCCTGAGGTCATCTTGAGTGACCGAGGTCATGAATGCTGGAACAAGGTACGACTGTTATAGGTTGTATTCTGTCACCAATGGTTTGCTTTATTCATTTTTTACAATTAGTTTTTGTTTTTCTGTGGTACATAATCAGGCATATTTCAATATCTTACATTGTCAATAGATATCACTTTCCTACCCCCTCCTCCAGGTTTGGTGAACGGACCAACCTGACCCTTAAGACTGCCATGGGCAAGTCCCTTGATTGGTACCAGAAATGGTTGGAGAACAACCTGAAGGTGATTCTCTTTGCACACAACAACAGCATCCAGGCCTCCACCGAGTACGGACGGGAGCCGCAGCTGTTGACTGAGGTAAACAATGCAATTGTATATACAATTATTGCATATACTGTAGTCTTTCAAATTTGTCATTGACTTTATGTTGTCGTTTGTCTATTGCTATTGTTGCACAACTGAAACCCCACCGGATGTTGTGGAAGTTGTCGAACCAGATCATAACGCCTTCAGGCACGGACTGAGAAGGATGTGGAGGTTTTTGACGAGGTAAAAATTATTGTCCACCATTATTTATGTTCTGGCCATCCAAGAGATATGTAAGAAATGTATTTGTAATATGAAACATAATTGCATTTATTCCTGTTATCAATCAAGGTGAGACTGAACATGGACAAGGTGCAGGAGAAACAGGAGGAGAGCTACCGGAGGAGAATCAAGAAGGGGAGCAAGTGCTACGACATCTGGGCAAATTACTTGGTATGGAAGAAGGACGAAAGGAAGGCGAGACCTGGGAAACCTCGCTGCTCTTTCGCTCCTAGCTAGGGTCACTATCTGTTAAGGTGTTAAGGTGAATATAAAACATCTCAGATAATAACTATTTGAATTTTCACACAAAATAACCTGAAGCTAGTTTTAGTTTCCCAAACACTGATATTTTTCTCTTTGTCTTACCTCGGTGGAAGCCAACAGCCTTCTACAGTTGGAGCAGTTGGACGGTCGACCACTGAAAGCACTGACGCCCTACACTTCGGTGAAGCCCAATAGACAAAGTATGTAAAGCTTTGGTTGACATTTGAGAAAGCAAGAAATGGTAGTTATGCTGAGCTTATAAAAATATACCTCTTAAATTTACCTCTCCAAATGACTTCAGAACCATCGACTGTCCGAGTCCCCCGGGAGGTATTCCATCCACCAGAGCCAATGAGTTCGGATCAGTCTGATTCTCTGTGCTCTGAGTTGGAGGGGGACCAGGTTGAGGTAGGCTATACCTTCCACAAATGTTGAAAAGTACATATCTCCCATTTATAACACTGCACTAATCCATCAATTTTTCTCACAGTAAAGTGTGTTTTTGCTTGTTTACAACTCTTTCTCCTACTCTGCTCCTGTTCTCCGGGACCCAGGGGTTCTACCCAACACCCAGACGTGGATTCACCTGATGTCCTCCACTACCAACCACCCTCCATCTTTTCATTACATCATCTACAGCTACTGTTATTGTCATGTTGTCATTATCTGCTAAGACTATCATACTGGGCACATAATATGTGAGATACAAAGATTAACTAAAATCACTAGCACTGTTAACACTCAGATCAAAGATAGCAGCAGTCTCCCTCTTCAAATCCCCCTTCCGAGACTGGCTGCCTGTTGAGAACAAGTGACAGGCAGAACTTCCCACCCACACAGCAACCACCTCCTCAATATTCCACACACCAGAATTCAGTATTTTGGTCTATGATTGCCATGTGAGTGTACAAAACATCTGTGAAAATAAAGGAATGACACAACTGTACCAAAAAATATCAGTTGATGTATTACAATCAGCTGTTTCTCAAGGTGTTCATTATTGTTAGTTGTAAGGTATCCTTGGATGGTATTTATTCGTTCCACATTATTCATTGGACCTACAATAGATACATATATATTCAACCACAAGTGTGTACTAATAAACTATGCGAGATAGAAAAAAATGAATCATAATAGAGTAGTACTGAAATTATATTATTTCAGTGTAGATAAGGGAAGGGCAGGTTAAAATAAAAACATGACAGCCAGATAAGCTGTATGAATCAAACGGATTTGCATATGAATGGAGTGGAAATTATCTGACTTGGTGATCTGTAAACTAAATAACTGTGTCAAGCAGATTACACATTTTCTTTGCCATTTCCGAAACGTCGCAATGTTTAAGACATGGATTTGTTGTAATGTTAACAAAGTACCCAAAAGTAGTTCAAAGTAATGTTTTAGCTAAACAAAACTTTTTAAACAGTGAAATTGTCACGGAAATCAGCCTTGTTCGCATAGTGATGATGAAAAGAACGTCATTTACGCTGTAATGACCTACAAAATTCGAATCATTAGGTCATCACAACATTGATATAGCAACGAACGCTAATAGTTTATCGAATTCCATTGGGATGCAGAGCGGGACACTTTTTGGCCGGGGGACATTATTTGGCATGACAGGCCCCATTGATTTTGTTAGTCACTCTCACACAGATATCATATGAACATGGCATACTGTATGTCATGGCAAAATGTGTAGATTTGCAAGAAATTAGCTTTAAAACTACAACATTTATTGCACAAAACTTTGCTTTAAAACTGCAACAGTTACTCTCGATGGCAAAATTTGTAGAATTGCAGGAAATTGACTTTAACACTGAAACAAATAAATAATAATTCCAAGCACTAAAACCAAATCTTGCTTAGAGTCCCCAAAAGGTTAGAAGGGCCAGTGAAGGGGTGAGTGTGTGTGTGTTGATGCAGTGTGTCGAGTGTAACAGGGGGTACAGAAACAATGTACTACACAGGAAGGCCAGCCGATGACAGAGCAAAACTGATGGCAGGAGGTGAGTGTGTAGGAACGTGTGTGTTTGTGCAGTGACAGGACGGCGAGCCGATGACAGAGCAAAATGAAGGCAGCGCACGCGATTCAACTCGAGGGAAGAGTTCACACTGTTACCGTGCCAACCAGCTGCGGGGCACGCGACCTGAACAAGCACACACACACACACTGAAATCCCCCTCAACAATCATCATGTAGTTAAAAATTCAACCCCTCCAGAGAATTTTACCTCCGTCTCAGTTGTTTTCCCTCCCTGCGGTAGGAAACGTCTTGTTTCCTTAATGGTTTCCAGTAAAGTTCTGAGTGTCCCCAGCGTTTACCCAGCAGCCATTTGGGGGAGTCTGCTTTGTGTGTCCAATTAGTTTACAAAGTTGTGTTAGTGTAATCAGCACTCTCCGGACTAAGACTTTCTGGTACGATGGTTAGAATCTGATTTATGTTGTCTTCTACACAGTACATTGAGCTATGGAATCAGACGCTAGAAGCTGAGTGGAATCACACTGTATTGAGTTAACAGTGTGAGCATGTGCTATGTACACGTCTCGCCGTGTCTCCTGAGCCCTCTCAGCAGGCTACCCCTGTCTCCTGCTGCGAAGAGGAAATGTCGCACACTACAAATTAGTGTTTCCCTGCTGTAGCCTCAGCGTGTGTTTGTGTGTGTGTGATATGTTTGAGTTGTAATGTGTTTCTCTCGCTCCAGTCTGTGTGTGTCTGTCTACTATGTCTCTAGTTGATCCGGCCTGGAGCTCCAGCAGCACGCCCAGCCCTCATTAATCCAGGCACCCTGCCGGTTCTGGGATTCACCTACCCGAGAGCCTTGGTATAATCACCAACCACCACCACCACTTACACCCTGTGGGCATCAACCAACCAAACCAAACCCCCACATACTACAGAGTCAATCATTTATACCGAACATGTTGATCCCATGTTTCATGAGCTAAAATAAAAGATCCCAGAAATGTTCCTTACGCACAAAAAGCTTATTTCTTACACAACACAATGCCACAGATGTCTTAGGTTTTGAGGCAGTGTGCAATTGGGATGCTGACTGCAGGAATGTCCACCAGAGCTGTTGCCGGATAATCTAATGTTAATTTCTCTACCATTTTAGAGAATGTGGCAATACATCCAATCGACCTCACAACCGCAGACCACGTATAACTACGCCAGCCCAAGACCTCCACATCCGGCTTCATCATCGGTGGCGTCGTCTGAGACCAGCCACCCGGGCAACTGATGAAACTGAGGAGTATTTCTGATTGGCTGGTCCTGGCTCCACAGTGGGTGTGGCTATACCCTTCCAGGCTCACCCATGGCTGCACCCCTGCCCAGTCATGTGAAATCTATAGATTAGGGTTGTATGTTGCGTTTATATTTTTGTTCAGCATACATTCATTTATCACTGATTTCCACTTCAGGGACTACCACATTACAAATGAGCCGGTTAGAGAACATCAGAGAGAAGAGCAGTTTAATGTCAGTTAAATCCACTAGGGAGAGGGACGTTAGGTAATGCTGCAACTATTACACTGTTATTATCAGTCTCACACACACACACACACATACACACACACACTGTTATTGTCAGCCATGTGTGGATCTGTGGTTCAGTGGGGCCAATCCAGCTGTTAGAAACCAGTCTGGGCCTCCAGGCTAGACTCTGTAGAGGAGAACGGGTATATGGTAATCCTAGAAAGGGTAGTGGGTGAAGGAGACTGCAGCTGAATATGTGGTACTTCAGACTCCGTTTATGATAGTGAGTTTTTGGAGGGAATACTGAATAGCAGAGAAACAATGCCTTTCCATCGAAGGACATTATAGTTATTTTTTTCTCCAAATCTTTTCTATCTTATAAATTCATCCCATGCTTCAGTGTGACTGCTGATGGATTCCCCCATTCCGGTTCCTCAGGCACCACAGGCAAGCTGCAGTTGCTCTCCAGGCCAGCAGGACAGCTGGTTAGCAACCAGAACCAGAGCCAGGCAGCCGGCCGGCCTGCACTCAGGAAGTCCCAATCCTCTTACCTCATTCTCAATGTACAGTACAGTAAACACACACCAAGCTCACACGCACACACAACACACACACACACAACACACACACACACACACACACACACTGCTCCAAAGATCTCCTAGCTGTATTTCAGGAGATGCCATGTGTTAGGATGTTGATAACATACCTGGTATTAGGCTGAGAGCTTTCTACTTTGAATACACACACGATCGGACTGACGCAAATCCTACCACACACGCTACAGAGGTGTTTGAGAGTCTGTCCCATCACTCAGAGAAACCAGGTTGAAGGGGTGTGTGTGTGTGTGTGTGTGAAACAGCTTGGCCGTAACCCAGATACAGTACACACTGCTGGGAATAACCTCTAACCTTTGAGTTAGGCCACTGATATGTGGCTCTAATGGATCTGATACCACACGTGAGATGTCCTTGTGGGTTTTACACCTTTTGTCCTGAATGTTCAGAAGTTACCAATCTGATAAACAGCAGAGAGATGAGAGAGGACCGTTGATTTGACAAGTCGGGTCTCTGTCTAGCAGACACCTACAGTGGCTTTGGTTTTCAGTGCATTAAAAGGAGGACAGCAGAATTAAGTTGCTGTTAAACATGTAGATTGGCGCCGCCCTGCGTGGTCGCCTGTTAAGCAGCTCCCATTGTTCGTGCATAAATTGTTGTTTTTTTGCACGTTTTTTTGCAACAGTTGAACTATAATAGTTCAGGATTATGGAGTGCTACGGTTTTACGAAGGTTTTAGTGGTCCTTTTTTATCACTGAGGCACTTTTTATTTTTCTCAGCGCCGAACATTCATGTGAGTCTACAACTATTTACAACAGAGCCCAGCTCCTGGATTTAGCTCACGCAGTGCTGCTGCACCCCAGGGAAAGGTTTGATATTCCGGACGAGTTGAAAAGGCGACGGCGTGGACGTAGGGTGGGATTGAAGTATAAGGCAAAGCTAAGGAAGTACAAGCCGGCTATACCGTCTATCATTATGGGCAACGTGAGATCGCTACATAACAAGATGGACGAGCTTCAGGGCTTGGTTCTTGGACAAAGAGACTATCGGGAGGCTAGCCTATTGTTTTTTACTGAGACTTGATATGATAACATCCCCATAGAGAACGTCACTATCGGCGGGTTCCGGTAAGAGCAAGGGAGGGGGGCTGGCTTTATTAGTTAACAACAGATGGTGTAATCCGAGCCATATTACTCTTAAGGAAAAGTTTTGTAGCCCGGACATTGAGCTGTTAGACGTTAGCCTGAGACCCTACTATTTGCCGAGGGAATTCACGGCTACCATTGCTGTTATTGTTTACATCCCGCCCTCCGCTGACGCAAACACAGCGTGTGACGCCATCCACTCTGTTATCGCGAGTGCTTTCTTTGCCATTTCGGGGGATTTTAACCATTCTGCTTTTCTGATGTATCAAATACTTATGTCATGCAATAAAATGCAAATTAATTACTTAAAAATCATACAATGTGATTTTCTGGATTTTTGTTTTAGATTCCGTCACTCGCAGTTGAAGAGTACATATGATAAAAATGACAGACTTCTACATGCTTTGTAAGTGGGAGAACCTGCAAAATCTATCTGTCTCTGTCTGTCTGTCTGTCTGTCTGTCTGTCTGTCTGTCTGTCTGTCTGTCTGTCTGTCTGTCTGTCTGTCTGTCTGTCTGTCTGTCTGTCTGTCTGTCTGTCTGTCTGTCTGTCTGTCTGTCTATCTATCTATCTATCTATCTACATTCTGATTGGTTTCATCTATTAAACCAATACAACATATCACTTTACATTTGTGAGAGTTAGATAGTTAGAGAGACGGTTTGCTTGGCTGGGGCTGTGTGTGTTGGTGGAGGCTTGTGATGGTATGCCGTTAGAGTGGAGGCAGAGCAGAGACGGATAGCAGGGCTGGCTAATGGGTCAGGCAATAAAGACTGAAGGGGAGAGAGGTCTGGACGGGGCCTGGATGGGAGGCTTTGTCCTGTTGAGGATAGCAGTTAGAGCTCAGAGCGTGAGAGAGCATTGAGAGACAACAGGGCCTGAGACATGGGCTCACACACACATAGCAGGACCACAACTATGTGGTCAGAGCAGAGGGATTGGACCGTGCTGGTAGGAGAAGACATGGTTTTTTGAAACTTCAGATGATGAAGTGACAGTTTACAAGGAAGCAATGTGAGGGAGTTCTTCTCTGGAACTACACTAGATATTCAACCAGGCCCCTTGTAAAAGACATAGCTACACTATATATACAAAAGTATGTGGATACTCCTTCAAATTAGTGGATTCGGCTATTTCAGCCACAGCCGTTTCTGACAGGTGTGTAAAATCCAGAACACAGCCATGCAATCTCCATAGATAAACATTGGCAGTAGAATGGCCTTACTGAAGAGCTCATTGACTTTCAACGTGGCACCGTCATAGGAAGCCACCTTTCCAACAAGTCAGTTTGTCAAATGTTAAAGTAGCCCTGTTTAACTGTAAGTGCTGTTATTGTGAAACGTCTAGCAGCAATAACCGCTCAGGCGCGAAGTGGTAGGCCACACAAGCTCACAGAACGGGACCGCAGAGCTGGGGCCATCTCTCAGGCTACATTCAGCATATTGACTAGGGGTAGAGGAGAGGAACTGGGGCCATATCTCAGGCTACAGTCAGCATATTGACTAGGGGTGGAGGAGAGGAATTCGGGACATCTCTCAGGCAACAGGCAGCATATTGACTAGGGGTAGAGGATAGGAACTGGGGCCATCTCTCAGGCTACAGTCAGCATATTGACTAGGGGTAGAGGAGAGGAACTGGGGCCATCTCTCAGGCTACAGTCAGCTTGTTGACTAGTGGTAAAGGAGAGTCCCGTGTGGCTCAGTTGGTAGCGCATGGTGCTTGCAATGCCAGGGTTGTGGGCTTGATTCCCACTGGGGACCAGTAAAGATTTAAAAATAAATGGTGATATGTATGCACTCAATACTGTAAGTCGCTCTGGATAAGAGTGTCTGCTAAATTACTTTTTTTTTTTAAATGAGAGGAACTGGGGCCACCTCTCAGGCTACAGTGCATGTCTTACTCAGTGACTGTGACGCTCTGGCATAGTTTACTGTTTGAGAGAGATTAAAAAAGCTCCCTGAGGGGGTATAGATGGCAACACCAGGTCTGTATGGGACCACAGTCTGCTCCTGTTTGTTTAGAAAGCAGCGACTAACCTGTAAGCAACAGGCCGAGTTGTAGAGTCAACCTCTTGATGAATGAAAACAAGGGGGTATAAACATTTTGTTTGTCTAAACCACTTGTCAAGAAGTAAAAGGTCAGAGAGGATAGATGTACAGACCAAGTAGAGGTAAGGACTTCTAGAGAGGTCATTCAGAGTAGTGAAATCTTAACACAACTGGAGCTATCCAAACATCTTAGCAGAAACTGTCATGAAGACTCAGGTAAATGCCAGTTAAGAACAAATTCTTATTTACAATGATGGCCTACCCCGGCCAAACCCTCCCCTAACCCGGACAATGCTAGGCCAATTGTGCACCGCCCTATGGGACTCCTGATCACAGTCAGTTGTGTTATAGCTCAGAATTGAACCAGGGTCTGTAGTGATGCCTCTAGCACTGAGATGCAGTGACCACTCGAGATCCTATTACTGTGGCTGTATTAGAAGTTGTATTAGAAGTTCAATGGGCCTCATACAGGTGTTATGATGACACTACTAGCCTCCCATGAACTATACACTAAACTTAACTTAACTCTATACTGTAAGGACAGTTAACACTATACTGTTGGACAGTTAACACTATACCGTTGGACAGTTAACTCTATACCACCAGGACAGTTAACTCTATACCATCAGGGCAGTTAACTCTATACTGTAATGACAGTTAACTCTATACTGTAAGGACAGTTAACTCTAAACTGTAAGGACTCTTAACTCTATAACTCTATACTGTAACGACAGTTAACTCTAAACTGTAAGGACAGTTAACTCTATACCATCAGGACCGTTAACTCTATACTGTAAGGACAGTTAACTCTATACTGTAACGACAGTTAACTCTATACTGTAATGACAGTTAACTCTATACTGGTGGACAGTTAACTCTATACTTAACTCTATACTGTAAGGACAGTTAACTCTAAACTGTAAGGACAGATAACTCTATACCATCAGGACAGTTAGCTCTATACCACCAGGACAGTTAACTCTATACTGTAAGGACAGTTAACTCTATACTGGTGGACAGTTAACTCTATACTTAACTCTATACTGTAAGGACAGTTAACTCTAAACTGTAAGGACAGATAACTCTATACCATCAGGACAGTTAGCTCTATACCACCAGGACAGTTAACTCTATACTGTAAGGACAGTTAACTCTATACTGTAAGGACAGTTAACTCTAAACTGTAAGGAAAGTTAACTCTAAACTGTAAGGACAGATAACTCTATACCATCAGGACAGTTAACTCTATACCACCAGGACAGTTAACTCTATACCATCAGGGCAGTTAACTCTATACCACCAGGACAGTTAACTCTATACCATCAGGGCAGTTAACTCTATACCATCAGGACAGTTAACTTTATACCACCAGGACAGTTAACTCAATACTGTAAGGACAGTTAACTCTATACTGCAAGGACAGTAAACTCTAAACTGTAAGGACAGATAACTCTATACCATCAGGACAGTTAACTCTATACCACCAGGACAGTTAACTCTATACCATCAGGGCAGTTAACTCTATACTGTTGGACAATTAACTCTATACTGTAACGACAGTTAACTCTAAACTGTAAGGACAGTTAACTCTATACCATCAGGACCGTTAACTCTATACTGTAAGGACAGTTAACTCTATACCATCATGACAGTTAACTCTATACCATCATGACAGTTAACTCTATACTGTAATGACAGTTAACTCTATACTGTAAGGACAGTTACCTCTAAACTGTAAGGACAGTTAACTCTATACCATCAAGACAGTTAACTCTAAACTGTAAGGACGGTTAACTCCATACTGGTGGACAGTTAACTCTATACTTAACTCTATACTGTAAAGACAGTTAACTCTAAACTGTAAGGACAGATAACTCTATACCATCAGGACAGTTAGCTCTATACCACCAGGACAGTTAACTCTATACTGTAAGGACAGTTAACTCTATACTGTAAGGACAGTTAACTCTAAACTGTAAGGAAAGATAACTCTATACCATCAGGACAGTTAACTCTATACTGTAAGGACAGTTAACTCTATACCATCAGGACAGTTAACTTTATACCACCAGGACAGTTAACTCTATACTGTAAGGACAGTTAACTCTATACTGTAAGGACAGTTAACTCTAAACTGTAAGGACAGATAACTCTATACTGTAAGGACAGTTAACTCTATACTGTAAGGACAGTTAACTCTATACTGTAAGGACAGTTAACTCTAAACTGTAAGGACAGCTCACTCTATACTGTTGGACAGTTAACTCTATACTGTTGGACAGTTAACGCTATGCTGTAAGGACAGTTAACTTTAAACTGTAAGGACGGTTAACTCTATACTGTTGGACAGTTAACTCTATACCATCAGGACAGTTAACTCTATACCATAAGTACAGTACTAACCCAGAATGCTAAGACTACCCATGATTCCTTGGGGTTCTCTGGGACATCAGCTGCACTGGCTACCCTCTCCTCATCCTCTGTCCATCATTACATGTTTGCAGAGATGACCCTCTCTCTCCCTCTCCTCCTCCAGCCCATTGCTCCATCCCCTGGTTGGTTGTCTGTAGAGTTGAAAGGCGAGCGCTGGACCTGATTAGGCTGTTTGTGTTCTATAGGACAGGGGGGAGGAAGCTCCCATACTGCTCCTCTGTGTCAACAGGCTGGCTCTCCACTGGGATGAACAGGCCAACGAGTCCCTATCAGTCACACATACACACACTGACAGATGCATACACACACACACACACACACACACACACACACACACACACACACACACACACACACACACACACACACACACACACACACACACACACACACTTAAACAGTATGTGCATGTGTGTGTCCGTGAGAGAGACAGTGTTTATGTGTGTGCATGTGTGTGTGTATATTTGCTTGAATCTGTGTGTGCGTGTGTGTGAGAAAGATGGAGACAGACATGGTGCCCTACGTTCACCCCCCAGGGTCAAGAGCACAATTCCTGTAGGAAGAACGTTCTGGAAAACAGTGAAGACCACAAAGAGGTTCTAATAGAAGGAACATTACATTTGAGGAGTCTGGGGGGGTGAGTGAGGGGTGAGGGGTGCTGGTGGAGGAATGTGTGTGCCTGTGCCTGAGGCTAGTTATGAGCAGTGCATCTAACTCTGAGAGAGAGAAAAAGAGAGAGAGAAAGAAAGCGAGAGAGAGAGAGAGAGAGAGAGAGAGAGAGAGAGAGAGAGAGAAAGCTAATGAGAGAGAGAGAGAGAGAGAGAGAGAGAGAGAGAGAGAGAGAGAGAGAAAGCTAATGAGAGAGAGAGAGAGAGAGAGAGAGAAAGCTAATGAGAGAGAGAGAGAGAGAAAGGGAGATAGCGAGAGAGAGAGAGAGAGAGAGAAAGATAACAAGAGAGAGAGATAAAAAGAGAGAGAGATAAAAAGAGAGCGAGAGAGAGAGAGAGAGAGAGAGAGAGAGAGAGAGAGAGAGAGAGAGAGAGAGAGAGAGAGAGAGAGAGAGTCTGGTGTAGAGATTATTCCATTGGGTCTCTCTGTGCTGTAGATAGTATCAGACTCCCAGTCAATTGGTCCATTCAGACCTCACACAGACCTTGACCTGGACCTGGCTACGGAGAGATACCATAATACAGTAGACACGAGCTCACTATAACGCTGATCTATAACAGTAGTGCACTTCATAGGAAATAGTGTGCCATTTGGGACACATTCTAAGACTCTGCTGCCAGCACATTTTACAGGACGCCATGTTCAACTGCAAGGGACATGAGTTCGACTAGGTAAACAGTATGATCAACAAACAACATGACTAATAGAATCCAGCCCTGGGACCTGGGAAGCCATCCATCCCTCTGCTTTCTCCTCCTTTTCTTCATTCCTGCCTTCTTCTCGTCCCTCCATCCTCCATTCACTGAACCACCCACCCTGAGACATAGTCTCTCTCTCTTTATCACGCGACCTGAACATGGTACAGGCCCTAAACACACACACACACAAATCAGATCCTTTCTCTCGTTCAGGAAACTATATTTCCTATCCTGTGGTAGCAGGACCAGTTCAGGCCCAAAGCTTGAGAAGTGACAGCAGTGGTGATCAACATAAGGCCTGATTCATAGCCAAAGCTTGAGAAGTGACAGCAGTGGTGATCAGTGATAGAAGGGAATGAGTGGTCACCATAGAAATAAAATAGCTAGAACAGGCTTAGAACCTCAGACCACTTCAATTCCCAGTCTATTTCTACGGTGGTCACTGCCACTCTCTCTCAGCGATGACAGAGAAACAACCATGACATCATACTGATGACACAGATAACCTACAATAACTGGGCCTTACACAACTCACTCCAGTGAGAGCACTTTGACTATTTGAGTGTTTGAACTGAGATATAAATTCCCCTGAGGGTCTTCAGGAGCTGTAGTAATAGACCCCTGGTGTGTGTTGTAGTAGTCATCAGGAGTGTGTTGTAGTAGTCATCTGGAGTGTGTTATAGTAGTCATCTGGAGTTTGTTGTAGTAGTCATAAGGAGTGTGCTGTAGTAGTCATATGGAGTGTGTTGTAGCAGTCATATGGAGTGTGTTGTAGTGTGTTGTAGTAGTCATCTAGATAGGGTTGTAGTAGTCCTCTGGAGTATGTTGTAGCAGTCCTCTGGAATGTGTTGCAGTGTGTTGTAGTAGTCATCTGGAGTGTGTTGTAGTGTGTTGTAGTAGTCATCTAGATAGTGTTGTAGTAGTCCTCTAGAGTGTGTTGCAGTGTTGTAGTAGTCATCTGGAGTGTGTTGTAGTAGTTATCTGAAGTGTGTTGTAGTAGTCATCTGGAGTGTGTTGTAGTAGTCACCTGTAGTGTGTTGTAGTAGTCCTCTGGACTGTGATATAGTAGTCATCTGGTATGTGATATAGTAGTCATCTGGAGTGTGATGTAGTAGTCATCTGGAGTGTGTTGTAGTAGTCCTCTGGAGTGTGATGTAGTAGTCATCTGGAGTGTGTTGTAATAGTCATCTGGAGTGTGTTGTAGTAGTCATCTGAAGTGTGTTGTAGTAGTCATCTGGAATGTGTTGTAGTAGTCCTCTGGAGTGTGATGTAGTAGTCCTTTGGAGTGTGATGTGGTAGTCATCTGGAGTGTGTTGTAGTAGTCATCTGGAATGTGATATAGTAGTCATCTGAAGTGTGATGTAGTAGTCATCTGGAGTGTGTTGTAGTAGTCCTCTGGAGTGTGATGTAGTAGTCATCTGGAGTGTGTTGTAGTAGTCCTCTGGAGTGTGATGTAGTAGTCCTTTGGAGTGTGATGTGGTAGTCATCTGGAGTGTGTTGTAGTAGTCATCTGAAGTGTGATGTAGTAGTCATCTGGAGTTTGTTGTAGTAGTCTTCTGGGGTGTGATGTAGTAGTCATCTGGATTGTGTTGTAATAGTCATCTGGAGTGTGATGTAGTAGTTATCTGTAGTGTGATGTAGTAGTCCTATGGAGTGTGTTGTAGTAGTCCTCTGGAGTGTGTTGTAGTAGTCATATGGAGTGTGTTGTAGTAGTCATCTGGAGTGTGTTGTAGTAGTCCTCTGGATTGTGATGTAGTAGTCATCTGGAGTGTGTTGTAATAGTCATCTGGAGTGTGATGTAGTAGTCATCTGTAGTGTGTTGTAGTAGTCCTCTGGAGTGTGATGTAGTAGTCATCTGGACTGTGATGTAGTAGCCATTTGGAGTGTGATGTGGTAGTCATCTGGAGTGTGTTGTAGTAGTCATCTGTAGTGTGTTGTAGTAGTCATCTGGAGTGTGTAGTAATAGTCATCTGGTGTGTGATGTAGTAGTCATCTGTAGTGTATTGTAGTAGTCCTCTGGAGTGTGATGTAGTAGTCATCTGGAGTGTGATGTAGTAGTCCTATGAGTCAGTTATAACAAGTCACCACTGCCAGAGGGAGTAGGACATTGTCAAAGACAACTCATAGCTACTTTAAACTGATGTGAGTGAGAGATCAGCAGAAAGAGCATCTAAGGGTTTCTGAATGACACAGAGCTGAATGGCTCACACATGGTCTGGTAGGTGGATGAGGTGATCATCTGAGCTCCTTGGTACGAGAAGAGACAGTTTGACAAATCACAGTGGATTACCCGAGCATATTATAGTAGCCAGGCCAAAAGGCCACAGGCTAAACTGGTAGATTAGTTAGACAACACTGTACAATCAGTACGATCAAAGACAAGATGAGCAGAGGATAAGAAGAGAGAGATACAGTAGTAAAGGGATTCTGTATGTGTATATGGGAGACCAAACTGACAAAGTGAAACTTCAAAAAGCATTAGTGGTAAGTAATAAGGCTTTAAACCTCTGTTACTGGGGTAAGGGATGGTAAAGTACGTTTCTGGGTTTACTCTATGGAACTTAACACAAGCAACTCTAGTCGAAGGTACTCTGAGGAAACTAAAACACACAACACACAAGTTCCATGTTGTTGGGTGAATTTCTCCACTCCACCTTGTGGTGGTGACTTAGTTATAGCCTGCTTCCAGGAAAGACTGGAGATCCAAGCCTAAACCCAATTAGTGTGTTCCTCCCCATCCCTGTCACTGACCCAAACCCCTCTCTCTCCCTCAACATACGGGAACCTTCACCTCACCTTATCCTCCTGTTCACCCCTCTTTCTCCCTCCCTGTCATCTCTTGCCTGTTCCTCTCCCTCTTCTCTTTCTCTCATCATCCTCTATTCCTCTCCTCTTCTCATAGCTGAGAGGAATGGACAGTGTGTACCCTGTCCCAGAGTGTGTGTGTGTGCGTGTCTGCACGCATGCACGCAGGTGCGTGTCATTACTGGATGGAAGACTGATATGAAACCGCTTGGACTCAGATAAAATAGAAGGGAGGTTTTGGCTTGTTATAGAGAATGTGTCCTAATTCACTCCACATAGAGGACTGTCCTAACCTTGAGAGAGCTGTGCTGCTGCTCTGTTCTGTATGGAACTTTTACTGGGCATTCCGCCAGTGTGGCTGGTACTAAAGTATCTTTACTGTGTGCTTTGGTTCATGCCATGGCTGCAACCCTTCTAATTTAGTGTACCCTGCACGCACCACCCATGTGGAATTCCTGGTCTCTGGCAATGTTTGGGACTGCCAATCTGTGGTAAAGAACGCTGAGTTCATCTGAACGCTGCTACCCTTGAGTCCATTGATTTTTTGTCCCTGACGGAGACATGGATCACCCCAGAGAGCACTGCTATTCCAGCTGCTTTCTCTTCATCTGACTACGTTTTCTCTCATAGTCCGAGAATATCTGGTCATCGCGGTGGTGGCACAGGGCTACTAATTTATTTTAACTGGAGATTTTCACCTGTCTCACCTGTCCACCTCCTCATTTTAAGTCCATGCCGTCACTGTCACTTGCCCACTCAAGTATAACATTATTGTCATCTATCGCCCACCAGGTATGCTTGTAGAGTTACTCAATGAGCTTGACACCTTGATAAGCAAATTTCCTGATGATGGCTCACCACTCTTCGTACTTGGAGACTTCAACCTCCCGACGTCTGCCTTTGATTGATTCATTTCCAACTCGTTCTTCCCCCTCCTCGCCTCTTTTGACCTCACTCCCTCCCACTCACAAGGCAGGCAATATGCTTGACCTCAACATCACTAAGTACTTTTTGCCTACTAATCTCACTGCACCCCCCCTCCAGGTCTCTGATCACCACTTTATTTCCTTTTCTGCTTTGATTTCCTCCAACCCTAACCACTCAGCCCCTACTCAGATGGTCATGCGCCGTCACAAGCTCTCTCTCTCCCACTACTCTCTCCTCTTCTATCTTATCATCTCTCCCTTCTGCTAAATCCTTCTCTCTTCTGTCTCATGATTCTACTCTCCTCCCTTTCCGCATCCTATGACTCGCGCTGTTCCCTCCCCTCCCGGCCTGCTTGTTGCCTTCCTTCCTGGCCTGCTTGTTCCCTTTGGTCCCGGCCTGCTTGTTCCCTTCCTTCCCGGCCTGCTTGTTCCCTTCCCTCCCGCCTGCTTGTTCCCTTCCCTCCCGGCCTGCTTGTTACCTTTCCTCTCGGTCTGCTTGTTCCCTTCCCTCCCGGCCTGCTTGTTCTCTTCCCTCCCGGCCTGCTTTTCCCTTCCCTCCGGCCTGCTTGTTTCCTTCCCTCCCGGACTGCTTGTTCTCTTCCCTCCTGGACTGCTTGTTCCCTTTCCTCTTGGCCTGCTTGGCCCTCCCTCCCGCTCTGTGGCTGACTGACTCATTGTGAGCTTACGGAACAGGGCTGTGGGCAGCTGAGCAAAGAGCATGCCCTCCTCGCTGCCTTCTCTTCCTCTGTATACACTGCTATAGCCACTTTCTATCACAAAAAATGTAAAGTTTCTGCCTCTAACCCTAAGAAACTCTTTTCCACCTTCTCATCCCTCCTTAATCCTCCACCCCTCCACCTCCCATCTCCCTCTCTGCGGATGATTTTGTCAACCACACCAGCACCCCCCCTTGCACAACCTCCTCACCCCGACCTTTCGTGAAAGCCTTTCGTGAACTAACACTTGCATTTGACTTTTCTCCCCCCTTACTATCTCTGACTTTGCTGATAGGTACTTTATTAAGGGAAAGTGTACTTACTATGACTGTGATATGTGGTTGTCCCACCTAGCTATCTTAAGATAAATGCACTAACTGCAAGTGGCTCTGGATAAGAGCGTCTGCTAAATGACTCACATGTCAAAATGTACTTGCCTCTCTCCTGTTCTATGTGTTGTAACAAGGAGCGAATCACCAACTCTGAAATTCGTATTCCTGTCCTGGTCCAACCCTCCCCACCCCCCCACCCCCCCAAAAAAGAAGAGAGGGCATAGAGGTAGTCAGAAAAATGACTGAAAATAAAGTCAATAAACAAGGAGATAACCAAGGGAAAGTCTATGGAGAAAGAAAGTGTGTACTCTAAGCCAACATTTTTATGGGCATTTCATTTTGCTGGCATGATCCATAACTCCCTCATATATATTTGGCTGGTCATGTTGGAATTAACGATTGTAACAGTTGGTGTAGCGAGCTCTGCTGGGGCAGCTTTGAAATCCCTTCGGCACACAACTAAATTAATTTGATATACACAGCGTCCTCATGTTTAAAATGTGTGGAAAAGCAGGCTTGTGTTGTTGTTCTGGGACAGAAAGCAAGGATTTGTACTTTATTTTCCTATGGCTCTGGTAAACAGACTATAATGGAGAAAATGATGAGTGATGCTGACAGTCAAGTAAACAGGGGATGAGAAATAGAGGGGGATGTAGAGAGAAAGAGAGAAAGAAAGAGAGATAGGTGAAGGGATAGACAGAATGAGGTAATGGGAAGGGAAGACAGAGGAGGCAGAGAGAGAGGTTGAGGGAGAAATATGATCAGTGCCTCACAGACACATCTAAGATACAGCTGTATTATAGAGAAAGTCAAAGTGTTGAATGATGGTAACAATGCAGTAAACAGTGTGGTGAACAGGGGGTGTGATGGGGCAGCCAGAGTGTAGCATAGATCTAATGGCCATGTGTTGGCGTGACTACCGACCAGTTCTATTTATTTGGAGAGGCTATGGAAAGGCCGGGCTGTATCATCCAGCCATAATACAACTCTGATCACCCCGAAAACAGATCTCAGATGAGTCCTGCTAGGCTACAGCCACTGACCAGAGAGAGTAGGAGGGAAAGAGTGAACGAGAGAGAAATAGAGTAAGAGGGAGAGAGAGACACAGAGATAGAAGGGGAGAGAGGGAAAGAGAAACAGAAATAATGCAGAAGAGAAGAAACAGTCTTTGTGCAAGTTAAGTGGGAGCTAGACAGGAGTTAGGGAGACAGAGAGAGAGGTTATACTCAGACGATCATGTAGACAGATCTTGGAAATACCTGTGCTAACCTCTGCCCTCACAGGAAGCTTCCATACTAACAGGGTCCTGGGTCTGTCCCAGAGTTAGATAGAGGACTGTATAAAACCTGTTTTAGCATAGAAATGGAGATGCCCATGCTGTCACAGACGCAATAATGGCACAAATACAAAGATGTCCTGTATCTAACTCTATCATCTGTCCCTAAACGTCCTTGTCCTAACTCTAAGGCCACAGCCATTGTTCCCCAACCATGGACCACTGTCCTATCATCTTTACCTGCCTTCAGTCAAAAGCCCTGAGGGTGTTTGAGCAGAATGGAAGTGATGTCACAACAATGTCTTTAGGTGTTATTGACAGAACTCGAAAAACTCTCTTATGCTCACGTCTGCCAAAGCCTGGTCTTAGGGCCAAGTGTTTGCTATAAACTAGTGCGCAAAGTGCGCTTGATTTAGCTGCCTGTCACATTCTATAAACTCTAAAACACCCAGAATATAACCATAATCTGTTGAAACATGGACAGCCAAACAAAGATGAAGAGACACTTGGATCAAATCGAACATGGCAACAGAACAAAATCCTAAAAGCTGAGGCTGGGAGGAACAAAACCACTGGTCTAGAGATTAACAGATAAATTAGAACCCTGCTGGTTGCAGAAATGAAACATGGGGACTCTTTGTTTAGCGAAGAAGACAATAATCCAGTAAAGAGACACTCGCTGGATTCCAAGAATCATTGTTGTGAATGTTCTCCTTTGATCTGGCTGGTCAAGTTTCCCCCATAGAGCAGTAGTTTGGATGGTTGTGGTGAAGATTAGTAGTTTACAGCCCAGCTGGTGGCTATGAACAATGGAATAACAACATGGAAGATCAATGGATCCAATCAATAGAAGAACACCATTGAAGACTTATTGGCTAAGTCACTGGATGAGAGGTTATATCTCTCTCTCTCTCTCTCTCTCTCTCTCTCTCTCTCTCTCTCTCTCTCTCTCTCTCTCTCTCTCTCTCTCTCTCTCTCTCTCTCTCTCTCTCTCTCTCTCTCTCTCTCTCTCTCTCTCTCTCTCTCTCTCTCTCTCTCTCTCTCTCTCTCTCTCTCTCTCTCTCTCTCTCTCTCTCTCTCTCTCTCAAAGGCCAGATGTGATGTTGACAGGAGTGCTGCTGTCTGGCTCATTGCTCAGAGTGGCCAGGATTAAAGCCTTGGCATGTTGGAGAAAACCAGGGATGGAGGGAGGGAGGGAGAGAGAGAAGAGAGCACTGATCTCAGCCTCTCTGCTACAGAAAACACTAGGACATAACAAGTCATACACAATGGAACCATGTGTTGGTCAAGTTTCATGGATATGTCTCTAGTAGGCGTAACAATAACAGTGAGGTCAAGGAAAACGCACATGCACAAACGCACACACATGCAGACAGAGACAAACCAATGAACACACATAGTCATTGAACATAAAACACACAGATTACATATCTGTTATGATGAATCAGTCAGCAGAATCCAACAGCGAATCACAACACTTTGACAGAGCTCAGTATTGGCTTTCACTGGTTAGGAAGTTTACACAGAACACTTCCTGGAACTACCTCGGCCAATCAGAATCAGAATCAGTACACCAGGGACCAATAACAACAACAAGGCCATCATTCTGTCTTTCCCTTTGATTGTCTGTCCATCCGTCTGGCAAGCCCTGGAGCGTCATTTTACTGAGTTAAAATTCGAGGGATGAGGAGAGGAGTGTGGGCTTATCCAGTTAAGGACACATGAGGAACGAGGGAGAGACAATAAAAAGGAAAAGAGACAGAATAAATAAGAACGTGATGAGGGGATGGGTTGGGAGGACAGGAGGTATTTCAGGAGGGCCATGTGCAGGGTCAATCACACACATACAGTGGGGAGAACAACTATTTGATACACTGCCGATTTTGCAGGTTTTCCCACTTACAAAGCATGTAGAAGTCTGTAATTTTTATCATAGGTACTCTTCAACCGTGAGTGACGGAATCTAAAACAAAAATCCAGAAAATCACATTGTATGATTTTTAAGTAATTCATTTGCATTTTATTGCATGACATAAGTATTTGATACATCAGAAAAGCAGAACTTAATATTTGGTACAGAAACATTTGTTTGCAATTACAGAGATCATACGTTTCCTGTAGTTCTTGACCAGGTTTGCACACACTGCAGCAGGGATTTTGGCCCACTCCTCCATACAGATCCTTCAGGTTTCGGGGCTGTCGCTGGGCAATACGGACTTTCAGCTCCCTCCAAAGATTTTCTATTGGGTTCAGGTCTGGAGACTGGCTAGGCCACTCCAGGACCTTGAGATGCTTCTTACGGAGCCACTCCTTAGTTGCCCTGGCTGTGTGTTTCGGGTCGTTGTCATGCTGGAAGACCCAGCCACAACCCATCTTCAATGCTCTTACTGAGGGAAGGAGGTTGTTGGCCAAGATCTCGCGATACATGGCCCCATCCATCCTCCCCTCAATACGGTGCAGTCGTCCTGTCCCCTTTGCAGAAAAGCATCCCCAAAGAATGATGTTTCCACCTCCATGCTTCACGGTTGGGATGGTGTTTTTTGGGGTTGTACTCATCCTTTTTCTTCCTCCAAACACGGCGAGTGGAGTTTAGACCAAAAAGCTCTATTTTTGTCTCATCAGACCACATGACCTTCTCCCATTCCTCCTCTGGATCATCCAGATGGTCATTGGCAAACTTCAGACGGGCCTGGACATGCGCTGGCTTGAGCAGGGGGACCTTGCGTGCGCTGCAGGATTTTAATCCATGACGGCGTAGTGTGTTACTAATGGTTTTCTTTGAGACTGTGGTCCCAGCTCTCTTCAGGTCATTGACCAGGTCCTGCCGTGTAGTTCTGGGCTGATCCCTCACCTTCCTCATGATCATTGATGCCCCACAAGGTGAGATCTTGCATGGTGCCCCAGACCGAGGGAGATTGACCGTCATCTTGAACTTCTTCCATTTTCTAATAATTGCGCCAACAGTTGTTGCCTTCTCACCAAGCTGCTTGCCTATTGTCCTGTAGCCCATCGCAGCCTTGTGCAGGTCTACAATTGTATCCCTGATGTCCTTACATAGCTCTCTGGTCTTGGCCATTGTGGAGAGGTTGGAGTCTGTTTGATTGAGTGTGAGGACAAGTGTCTTTTATACAGGTAATGAGTTCAAACAGGTAAAGTTAATACAGGTAATGAGTGGAGAACAGGAGGGCTTCTTAAAGAAAAACTAACAGGTCTGTGAGAGCCGGAATTCTTACTGGTTGGTAGGTGATCAAATACTTATGTCATGCAATAAAATGCAAATTAATTATACAAAAATCATACAATGGGATTTTCTGGATTTTTGTTTTAGATTCCGTCTCTCACAGTTGAAGTGTACCTATGATAAAAATGACAGACTTCTACATGCTTTGTAAGTGGGAAAACCTGCAAAATCGGCAGTGTATCAAATACTTGTTCTCCCCACTGTACATACACGCACGCACACACGCACGCACACACACACACACACACACACAGACCCCCGCAGACAGACGGACAGAACAGACACTGACCTCTCTGGTCAAACAGGACTTCCTGATAAAGACACAGGAGAGACAGCCAGACCCAGATGTTAAAACGCTTAGAGTCAAATGTCAGGGGTCAGATGACCTCGCTTGCCATCTGTTCAGTTCCAGTGAGTGGAACAAACCTGGTTCTACGCCCCCAGGACCAGCAGACACAAAGCAGGGCAGAGGTGACGGGAAGTGGTGCCCTGGGGCAGTAGTGTGTTTGTGGATTTGGTTGCGTCCATGAGTGTGTGTGTGTGTTTTCATGTGTATGTGCGAGCATGTAAGAATAGTGTGTGTGTGTGTGTTTGTGAGAGAGTGAGTGGATTCATTTGTATATGTGCTTGTGGCTTTTGTGTGTGTGAGTAGGAAAACAAACCCTCCTTTCCATAGCGTGATCATCGTCAGTATATCTACAATATATATGTAAGCACGACTATACATGCCTGTACAGCAGACAGGCAGATTCCCGGGTGCTAGTTCTGAATAGGAGTTACAGTGGTTAAACAGATAGACAAGCCATCCTGCTGCACCAAAGGGCCCAGAAGGGACATCTGCAGTACCTTTCACGGCTCACTGAGAGGCTGCGTGTCTGAGGCTGGAAGGAGAGTTCTCTACTTCCAGCCTTAGAGTGGGCACTGGGAAAGGGGGGATACTAGTCAGTTGAACTGAATGTATTCAACTCCTTGTGTTTGAGTGTGTGCATATGGGTGTGTGTACACTACATACCGTAATCAGTGAATGAATTGAACACCACATGACTCAGCACCTAACACCAAGCTTCCATGTGAGACACAAAAACATGATCACACACTCATTCACTCTCCTAAATACTACTGACTACAGTACAGCTAAATAATATTGACTATAGTACAGCTAACTACTACCTACTACATTACAGCTAAATACTACTGACTACAGTACAGCTAAATACTACTGACTACATTACCGCTAAATACTAATGACTACAGTACAGCTAAATACTACTGACTACAGTACAGCTAAATACTACTGACTACAGTACAGCTACCTGCTACTGACTACAGTGCAGCTAAATACTACTGACTACAGTACAGCTAAATACTACTGACTACAGTACAGCTAACTACTACTGACTACAGTATAGCTAAAGACAACTGACTACAGTACATCTAAATATTACTGACTACAGTATAGCTAAATACTATTGACTACAGTAGAGCTAACTACTACTGACTACAGTATAGATAAATACAACTAACTACAGTACAGCTAAATAATTTTGACTACAGTACAGCTAAATACTACTGACTACAGTACAGCTAAATACTATTGACTACAGTACAGGTAAATACTATTGACTACAGTACAGCTAAATACTACTGACTACAGTAGAGCTAAATAATATTGACTTCAGCAGAGCTAAGTACTATTGACTACAGTAGAGCTAACTACTACTGACTACAGTTCAGATAAATAATTTGGACTACAGTACAGCTAAATACTACTGACTACAGTACAGCTAAATACTACTGACTACAGTACATGAAGAGCAGAGCAGCACATCAAACTAGGACAGGACAGGAGTGGCTTTATCCCTGCTGGCTCCAACATGAACACCACCAGAAGAGAAGAGAAGGAGGGAGGATGGGAGGGAGGGAGGGCAAGGGAAAAGAAGAGAGAGAAACAGGGCAAGAAAGGAAGTGATGATGGAGAAAGAGCAAGAGTAAGAGTGAAATGGGGAAAGAGAGTATTAGAAAGAGACAGCCCAATAAACAGAGAGAGAGAGTCTGCCAGAGAGAGACAGTCTGACAGAGAGAGAAAGTCTGACAGAGAGATAGTTGACAGAGAGAGACAGTCTGACTGAAAGGCACTAACTTGTGGAAACAGCTGCATATAGCAACATAATCTATTCCAATGGGGCGCTAGAGGTCTGAACAGATCCTGCTCTTTAGCTCCTATCATGAGGTGGTCAGTAGTGACAGGGATATGAGACTGACCTTATGAGTGTCTCTCTCGCTCTCTCTTTCTCTCTGGGACAGAGGTATGGCTAGCGCTAGGCCACCGATGAAGCTTCTAAACATTGCTCCGTCACTTCAATAAAGGTAACTCTTCAACATTGGGTCAATTAAATTATTCTACCCAGCATCTCAAGAGATATAATGTGCGTTCGACTCTTAAAATTAAGGTTTTTAATTCTACTATGGCGCCATTGAATGGGTAAGCCCCATGAGTAGCAATATCTGTCTACATCACACGACATGGTGTCAGTGTTCTCTACTGGCCAGCGCCAGTGATGCGCAGCCCTGTGACAATCCTACACAGAGCTGTCTCTATGGTCTACGTGAGTGCTGTGACACCCTGTCTTACTCAATCTCAACCAGTATTAACACACAAGAACCAAACACAGCCTGAACAGCTGGTTCGATAGTTTGTCAATGATATATGGATTCTTCTGAGTAAAACAGGATCATTGTTTATTAACATAGCAGTAGATATGACGGTCTGTTAATAGGACGAGCAGAGCAGCAGAGGACATTGTCTTGTGCAACACAATGTCAGAATAAGCAGCTTCCACTAGCAGAGACCGCAGAGCACTTGATGTGGTTTCCTTTACAACAACGGATTACATAAATTTATAATTGACTCTGGAATGTTTCTGCTGGGGTGCCAAAAAGATGGCGAGAGAGAGAAGGAGAGAGAGCAGCGGGAGAAAGAGAGGGAGACAGACAGAGAGAGACAGAGACTTTCGTAAAGAGGTGTTATGAAATAGAAATGTAAAAGTCACAGAACGTCCTGGGGACGCCATCTCTGAGGATCTTCCAGAGAGTTTAAAATGTCAGTTGAAGTCCAGAGAAATATGGCTGGAGAAGTTTCAGGTGACAAAGTGTGTCAAGGCAGAATGAATGTCGCACCATTAGATTATTATTATTATTATTTATTTAACTAGGCAAGTCAGTTAAGAACAAATTCATATTTACAATGACGGCCTACAGTACCTACAGGGTCTGTAATAACTATACTGAACAAAAATATAAATGCACAAATTTGATTACATCCTTGTTAATGAGCATTTCTCCTTTACAAAGATAATCCATCCACCAGACAGGTGTGGCATATCAAGAAGCTGATTAAACAGCATGATCATTACACCGGTGCACCTTGTGCCGGGGACAATAAAAGGCCGCTCTAAAATGTGTAGTTTTGTCACACAACACAATACCACAGATGTCTCAAGTTTTGAGGGAGCGTGCAATTGGCATGCTGACTGCAGGAATTTCCAGCAGAGCTGTTGCCAGAGAATTGAATGTTAATTTCTCTACCATAAGATGGCTGATGTTAACCTTGTGAACTGAGTGCGCGGTGGTGGTGGGGTTATGGTATGGGCAGGCATAAGCTACAGACAATGAACATAATGTTATTTTATCGATGGCTATTTGAATGCACAGAGATACCGTGACGAGGTCCTGAGGCCCATTGTCGTGCCATTCATCCGCCGCCATCACCTCATGTTTCAGCATGATAATGTCGCATGGATCTGTACACAATTCCTCAAAGCTGAAAATGTCCCTGTTCTTTCATGGCTTGCATACTCACCAGACATGAGCATGTTTGGGATGCTCTGGATCGACGTGTATGACAGCATGTTCCAGTTCCCGCCAATATCCAGCAACTTCGTACAGCCATTGAAGTGGAGTGGGACAACATTTCACAGGCCACAATCAACAGCCTGATCAACTCTATGCGAAGGAGATGTGTCGTGCTGCATGAGGCAAATGATGGTCACACCAGATACTGACTGGATTTCTGGTCCACGCCCCTACCTTTTTTTTAAGGTATCTGTGACCAACAGATGCATATTTGTATTCACAGTCATGTGAAATCCATATATTAGGGCCTAATGAATTAATTTCAATTGACTGATTTCCTTATATGAACTGTAACTCAGTAAAATCTTTTAAATTGTTTCATGTTGTGTTTATATTTTTGTTCAGTGTAGTTATTGGACGTCCTAAGTGCGTCTAACTTGAGAAACACAGAGAGGGGATTGGACAGCAGTTACTACATCCAGCCAAATAAACAAGAAACAATCAGCTTTTTACATAATGGAAAACAGCATGTCATTGTTTAATGTTGATCATCTCTTTCCTCATCATAAGCTAGCTATTAGCTCATTTCTGCCTAATGACGACTGCCGACCCAGAAAGATGGTAATAATGGGGCCCTTTCACATCTCCCGGACAGACCGTATCCCTACACACAGCCGGGACTACTTGGCTGGTGTTTGCTGGTTGATTTCCTCCTTTTGTTGAATCAGTTCTTTCTAGGGCTCTTGCACAATGGAGATGTTTGACCATTGATTAACTCAACATGCTGTTGGTTTAAACCAGGAAAAACAAAACAGGGAACAAGAAAACCTCTCTCTCTCTCTCTCTCTCTCATTGTTCAATATTTTCCTTCCCTCTATTAAACATTATGAGTTAGTCCCTGGATTGTTCCTGGAGTAGAGTGAAGTAGAGTGGAGACTAAACTACCCCCCAACACGGCTCAATCAGTCTGAAACTGTGTGAGTGACACACACTCCTTAGTATCTGTTTGTTCTGAACATTGTGTCCTGCTGAGCATGCTCCAGTCCAACCCCAACTATACGCCACACAGTACAGGGGGTCCCCTGTAGACCTACATAAAGGGACACCCTATAAAGTCAAAGGGTTATTTCAAAGCAAGTGTGTCTGACAACATTTCAACCGTTGTCTGAATGGTCTCTTCACCTAACATTTTGTGTATTTGTACAAATATGGTACTATTTCCACTTCTTCTTACAGCTGTCTTAACTCATTCTATGAGTTGAGTACGCCTTCAGGACCCGATGAGTTGTCTGAAAAGAGAAACACATGTGAGGAGAGTTTACCTGGCTGGGTTTCCCTGGCACACAGGGAGGAGCGTTTACCTAGCTGGGTTTCCCTGGCACACAGGGAGGAGCGTTTACCTGGCTGGGTTTCCCTGGCAAACAGGGAGGAGCGTTTAACTGGCAGGGTATCCCTGGCACACAGGGAGTAGTGTTTACTTTGCTGGGTTTCCCTGGCACACAGGTAGGAGCGTTGACCTGGCTGGGTTTAGATAGATAGATAGATAGATAGATAGATAGATAGATAGATAGATAGATAGATAGATAGATAGATAGATAGATAGATAGATAGATAGATAGATAGATAGATAGATAGATAGATAGATAGATAGATAGATAGATAGATAGATAGATATCTGGCTGGGTTTCCCTGGCAAACAGGGAGGAGTGTTTAACTGGCTGGGTTTAACTGGCTGGGTCTCAGCCTCATCTACAGTAGGACCTGGATATTTTCCTGGTCAGCTCATAGTCAGGAAATACTCATGGACCTAGTTATAATGAATGTATAATAACTAGAGCCTGGAGTTGTTCCTGGTAAGGAAAGAAATCCTAGCCCTTAAATATACCCAACAAGCACTGTATTGTTGGTAAACCCTCCTACCATAACACCAGTGGTTTTCACATTGGTTTAAGTTTGAGGGTAGATCACTAGATTAATTGCTTTATTAATAGCTATTAGGCACATTAATGATTTCAAAGCAGCCAGCTGTGAGTAATCCACTTCCAACACAAACAATCGAGAAGGAGAAGTGAGAGGGGAGCAGAGCCAGCAATCAGTGACATCACCGCTACCCAGGGTCACATCTGGCCTGGCGCTGTGTTAGTAACAGGCTGATTAATGGAGGTTTGGCGAAGAGGACAGAGGTGGTTTGGGTTACAACACTCTCTCTCTGTCTCTCTGTCTCTCTCTCTCTCTCTCTCTCTCTCTCTCTCTCTCTCTCTCTCTCTCTCTCTCTCTCTCTCTCTCTCTCTCTCTCTCTCTCTCTCTCTCTCTCTCTCTCTCTCTCTCTCTCTCTCTCTCTCTCTCTCTGTTGATCTTGTTCTCATGTTCTTTTTTTCACTCTCTTTCTCTCTCTCTCTCTCTCTCTCTCTCTCTAAATCAGAGACGATAGACAGGATAGTTGCAGGTCACAGCAGTTACAGGTGGTCAGCACATTGATTGGAAAAAGTCAACCTTACATGTCACAATGACACAAAGCATATACTCACACTCAATGATAAACAGCAGAATAAAATAAAACACACACAATCACACACTAAACCTAAAATGTCAGACATGTTCAAGGCTGAGTATAAAATGTTGTATTACTTTCAAGAGGAAGGGACCCCTTTGGTGTTCTTATAGGGGCCCCCAGATATTGCAAGAGGCTCAACGATGTGTGTATGTGTAAAGAAGCCCAAACTACAGTATAATTTGTTTCCAGCTATTCTAAGTACCAGAAACAGCCCATAATAATAAGCTGTAATGGCCCATGTGTCCTTGCTAAATAAAGCTGATTCATCATTGTAACCCTACACACCCCGCCCCCCCATTCCCTGCTTTGTAGTTGCTGGGGGCTATTGGTTGCCAAGGTTACCGCCGGTGTTAGAACAACGAGGTCTACGAAGCCCTAATCAGAGATGAATGGGCCCTTCCCCTTGTGAATGACTACTAAATAAGCACACACAAGCACACACAACATACACACATCTCCACATCCCAGCACCAATCTTTCTCCAGTCTGTTCAACAATCAGCAACATTTGTTCCACCTTTCCCTTTCACATTTGTTTTCTATTCTTTCTAACAGTCTGTTCTTTATTAATCTAAACATCTCCGTTGTGTTTTTATTTATACAATGTATTCCTTGATGTGATGCAGATGAGAGGGGAAATGAAGAAGGAAATGGTGAAAAAAGAGAATAATGTATTCTTGTGTAGGGACTCCACAGGGCTAGATAGAGTAGTGCTTCCCCTTAGAGTAGGGCTTCCCCTTAGAGTAGGGCTTCCCCTGTCCGAATACTGCAGCTACTGAGCCAACAGCTGTCTCCTGCTCCTCCACTACTCAACTTTAAACAGTATCTCTCTCTCTGTCTCTCTCTCTCTTTTTCTCACTAAATTAAATGTAAAGGTCTCTCTCTCTCTCTCTCTCTCTCTCTCTCTCTCTCTCTCTCTCCAAACCCCCTCTCCACTCTAGCAGAGCTGGATAAATGTCATGTCATCAATGATTTGTTTAAACAAGACAGTTAAAACACATGACCATATTGTACACAGTTAAAACACACGTGTGGCATTTAGTTTCATAGTCATTCCTGTCATGTCCTTGTGTGTGTGTGTGTGTGTGGTCTGTGGTGTGTGTGTGTGTGTGTGTGTGTGTGTGTGTGTGTGTGTGTGTGTGTGTGTGTGTGTGTGTGTGTGTGTGTGTGTGTGTGTGTGTGTGTGTGTGTGTGTGTGTGTGTGTGTGTGTGCGTCCACGCCGTCCAGTATATACAGCGGGTCAAATAAGTATTGAACACGTCACCATTTTTCTCAGTAAATATATTTCCAAAGGTGCTATTGACATGACATTTTCACCAGATGTTGGTAACAACCCAAGTAATCCATACATACAAAGAAACCAAAACAAATAAGTTCAGAAATTAAGTTATGTGTAATAATGTGAAATGACACAGGGAAAAAGAATTGAACACATGAAGAAAGGGAGGTGCAAAAGGGCATGGAAAGCCAAGACAACAGCTGAAAACTATCAGTAATTAAAAAGCAATCCAGCCCCCTGTCAGTGCAAATTAATATCAGCTGGTTCAGTCCCAACTGATGGCCTACAAAAAGGTCTCATTGCCAAGGTGTCACACAAGACACATCTCATGATGGGTAAAAGCAAAGAGCTGTCTCAAGACCTTCGCAACCTAATTGTTGCAAAACATAATGATGCCATTGGTTATAGGCGCATTTCTAAGCTTTTGAATGTTCCAGTGAGCACTGTTGGGGCCATAATACGGAAGTGGAAAGACAATCATTTCACCATAAATTTGCCTCGACCAGGTGCTCCTCGCAAGATTTCTGACAGAGGAGTGAAAAGAATAATCAGAAGAGTTGTCCAAGAGCCAAGGACCACTTGTGGACAGCTTCAAAAAGACTTGCAATTAGCAGGTACTGTTGTCTCAAAGAAAACAGTAAGTAATGCACTCCACCGCCATGGCCTGTATGCACACTCACCACGCAAGACTCCATTGCTGAAAAAAAAGCATGTTGAAGCTCGTTTAAAGTTTGCTGCACAACATTTGGAAAAGCCTGTGAAATACTGGGAGAATATAGTGTGGTCAGATGAGAGCAAAATTGAACTGTTTTGATGTCATAATACACACCATGTTTGGAGGAGAAATGGCACTGCACATCACCCTAAAAACACCATACCAACAGTGAAGTTTGGAGGTGGGAACATCATGGTGTGGGGCTGCTTTTCAGCAAATGGTACTGGCAAACTTCACATAATTGAAGGAAGGATGAATGGGCAAATTTACCGAGACATTCTTGACAAAAATCTGCTGCCATCTACCAGGATGATGAAGATGAAATGAGGGTGGACATTTCAGCAAGACAATGATCCCGAACACACAGCCAAGTAAACTCTCAATTGGTTTCAAAGAAAGAAAATAAAGCTGCTAGAATGGCCCAGCCAATCACCTGACTTAAATCCCATTGAAAATCTATGGAAAGAACTGAAGATCAAGATTCATAGAAGAGGCCCATAGAACCTTCAAGATTTGAAGACTGTTTGTGTGGAAGAATGGGCCAAAATCACACCAGAGCAATGCA
Organism: Thymallus thymallus; assembly: GCA_023634145.1. NCBI lineage: Eukaryota > Metazoa > Chordata > Actinopteri > Salmoniformes > Salmonidae > Thymallus > Thymallus thymallus. Next base: position 18,999,675 of record CM042384.1, on the reverse strand, counting down.
TGCGTCTAGTTTCTCCATACAGGAGGCGTCTTGAAGCTGTCATTACCAACAAAGGCTTTTGTACAAAGTATTAAATAAATATCAGTAGGTGTGTTCAATACTTTTTCCCTGTGTCATTTCACATTATTACACATAACTTAATTTCTGGTTTCGTTGTATGTATGGATTACTTGGGTTGTTACCAACATCTGGTGAAAATGTCATGTCAATAGCACCTTTGGAAATATATTTACTGAGAAAAATGGTGACGTGTTCAATACTTATTTCACCCGCTGTATATGCCCCGTAATGCTCATTACAGTCAATGATAGATAGATAGATAGATAGATAGATAGATAGATAGATAGATAGATAGATAGATAGATAGATAGATAGATAGATAGATAGATAGATAGATAGATAGATAGATAGATAGATAGATAGATAGATAGATAGATAGATAGATAGATAGATAGATAGATAGATAGATAGATAGATAGATAGATAGATAGATAGATAGATAGATAGGTACTTTATTGCTCCCCCGGGGGGGAAATTTCATTGTCAAGCAGCTACAACAAAAACACAGGGCAGGTGCAAAATGCCACAACGAAAGTACACAAAAGACAGATACACGGTACATGATACATAGAGCGGCAGTATGAAAAAGTATAGAAATACAAGATATCTGGAGTGCAAAAAAAAAAAAAAAAAGCTATAAAAGGACATTGCATAGTATGAGTGGTTGGCTGAATTTGTACACTATACATTGGTGGATGTTGGATGGTTAACTATACTATACAGGTCGATGGCAGAGAAATACTTCAGTAGCTAAAAATGCGTATGATATGAGCGAGGGTAATAATAGTTTACTTAATAGACAGACTGGGTAAATTAACAGGTAAGTGAAAATTTTGCATGGTTAAATTAGCTGTACAGTTAGGTATACAGTTATATTTACAGATAAGTGAATACTTGCATGTTTACACAAACTGTACAGGTAAATGACAGGAAGAGATACTTTAATAGCTAAATGTGTGTATGATATCATTTGGGGTAATAATAGTAATTCCCTTAAAATACAGTCCTTAGTGTGCAGGGTTTAATTACAGACAACTGCACTTATTGCACATTCGATATACTAAAAGCAATGAGAAAAGGTGCAACTGGCAGGATACTAATATGCATTCCTGAGTGAATGCCTACGTCCAATAATTACTTACAATATTGCATGTGATATAATATAACAACTGTACATGAGTATGTATATACAGACCTGTATGAATAAATAGGTCCTGAGTGGATGAGTGCTGACGGACCAGAGTTACTCACGGATGGATGCATAATTGTTAAACTAGGTCCTAGCACCCCAACAGTTCCAGATGTATGTTGCCGACGGCACGGCACCCCGGTGAGGCATTATATAGTCTCATAGCCGCCGGCAGGAAGGACCTCCTGTAGCGCTCTCTGGCACACCGTGGTGGGATCAGTCTGTGACTGAAAGTGCTCCTCTGCGTCATAACCATAGCGTGCAGAGGGTGGGTGACGTTGTCCATGATGGCCAGCAGTTTGGCCAGGATCCGTCTCTCCACCACCTCCTCTAGAGTGTCAAGGCTCATCCCCAGGACAGAGCTAGCCTTCCTGATCAGCTTATTTACCCGAGAAGCATCACCGGCTTTGATGTTTGCTCCCCAGCACACCACTGCAAAAAAGATGGCACTGGCCACCACAGACTGGTAGAAGGTATGCAGTAGTTTACTGCACACGTTGAAGGACCTGAGCCTCCTCAGAAAGTAGAGTCGGCTCTGGCCCTTTTTGTACAGGGCCCCGGTGTTACCAGCCCATTCCAGCCTGTTGTCCATATGGACACCCAGGAACTTGTATGACTCAACCATTTCCACATCCATCCCCTGTATAGGGACTGCAGTCAGTTGTGTCTTGGTTCTCCTGAAGTCCACCACCATCTCCTTAGTTTTGCTGATGTTGAGCTGAAGGTGGTTCTGCTCACACCACAACACAAAGTCACTGATTGTGCTCCTGTACTCCTCCTCCTGCCCACCCCTGATGCACCCTACAATAGCAGAGTCATCCGAGAACTTCTGTAGGTGGCATGTCTCAGAGTTATATCTGAAGTCTGAGGTGTAGAGGGTGAACAGGAAGGGGGACAGGACCGTACCCTGGGGGGCCCCTGTGTTGCTAACTGCCCGTTCTGACACACAGCTCTGTAGTCGCACAAATTGTGGCCTACCGGTCAGGTAGTCCGTGACCCAGGAGACTAAGGGTGCTTCCACTTTCATCCTCCTCATCTTCTCACCCAGTAGCAGGGGCTGAATGGTATTGAAGGCACTGGAGAAGTCAAAAAACATGACCCTCACAGTGCAACCTGCGTTGACCAGGTGAGAGTAGGCCCTCTGCAGAAGGTAGATGATTGCATCATCCACCCCGATGTTGCGCTGGTATGCAAACTGCAGGGGGTCCATTGATGAACACACCAGGGGTCTGAGGTGAGCGAGGACTAACCTTTCCGGGGTCTTCATGATGTGGGATGTTAGCGCTACAGGTCTGAAGTCATTCAGGACAGTGGGGTGTGCCTTCTCGGGCACTGGGACGAGGCAGGATGTTTTCCACAGCACAGGGACCCTTTCTAGGCTCAGGCTAAGGTTGAAAAGACGCTGGAGTATTCCACACAGTTGGTCAGCACAGACCCTCAGCACCCTTGGGCTGATGCCATCAGGGCCCGCCGCTTTCCACTGGTGTAGTCTCTCCAGCTCTCTCTTCACTTGGTTGGTGGTGAAAGCCAGCCCAGGTGGGGAGGTGGGGGGAAGGGGGGTGTTGAGGATCAGTCCAGGGGGGGCAGGGGCGGAGGTGGGGTCACTGATTGTCTCAGCAGAGGTGCTGTGAGCAAAGTGGGGGTGGGATAGCCGTGAGGGTGTGTGGTCTGTGGAGCTGGAGGGGAGGTGGACAGAGCCAGTATCGAACCTGTTAAAAAATTGGTTCAGCTCATTGGCTCTGTCCTGGGTCCCCTCCGTCTGCCCACTGTTTGACTTTTTGAAGCCAGTGATATTTCTCATACCCTTCCACACCTCTCTCACCTGGCTCTGCCTCAGCTTGTCCTCCATCTTCTCCTTATACACTCTCTTCCCCTCAGCAATCCGCAACTTCAGCTCCCTCTGGACGCATTTCAATTTGTCCTTGTCCTTCTCCTTGAAGGCCCTCTTCTTCTCATTCAGCAGGGCCTTCAGGTCGCTGGTGACCCAGGGTTTATTGTTTGGGAAACAGCGTACCTTCCTGGTGGGTACAGTGTTGTCTACACAAAAATTAATATAGTCTGTTATGCAGTCAGTGAGTCCATCGATGAGAGTTGGCGGCGCCAACTCTCATGTCAATGAATGAGTGATGATGAAAGCTCAGGCACCTGTGTCTGTCTCTGTCTCTCTTCCACTGTCTCCGTCTCTCTGCATCTGTCTGTCTCTGTCTCTCTGAATCTGTCTGCCTCTGTCTCGCTCTGTCTCTGTCTGTCTCCGTCTCTCTGTCTCTGTCTCTCTGCCTCTCTCTGTCTCTGTCTCCATCTGTCTCCGTCTGTCTCCGTCTCTCTGCCTCTGTCTCTCTGCATCTGTCTGCCTCTGTCTCGCTCTGTCTCTGTCTGTCTCCGTCTCTCTGTCTCTGTCTCCGTCTCTCTGCCTCCGTCTCGCTCTGTCTCTGTCTGTCTCTGTCTCCGTCTCTCTGCCTCTGTCTCCGTCTGTCTCTGTCTATTTCCGTCTGTCTCCCTCTGTCTCCATATCTCTGCGTCTGTCTGTGTCTGTTTCCGTCTGCCTGTGTCGGTCTCCGTCTCTCTGTGTCTAACCCACGTCTCATGAAGGCTGATTTAGGAGCTGCAGACCTTCCTTGTTTGAGATCAATCTCTGGATATATCTGATGTATCTAAACTCTCTCTGATGCTTGGGTCGTCTAAAGCCCGTTTTAGACACAGCCTACGTTGCAGCTTGTCCAAAATGTAGACTTTTACATTTTTCATTCAACAGACCATTAATTTTGTTCATGTTACAGACCATTTATTTATTTCATGGTATAGACCACTCGGTTAGATTTAAAACCTCCCTCCAACAAACACGCATGCACACGTACATGCACGCACGCACGCACGCACGCACGCACGCACGCACGCACGCACGCACGCACGCACGCACGCACGCACGCACGCACGCACGCACGCACGCACGCACACACACACACACACACACACACACACACACACACACACACACACACACACACACACATCTTTCTTCAATCCCTCCATCTGTCTGTGAGGCTGTTTGAATCCCTGCAGTCTGTGCAAAGAAACAAAGCACTGTTCTCCAGCACAGTGTCTTGTATACTGCTATAGTTGAAATGCCTACCTGCTGGCACAGAGAAGACTTCAACACCAGAGCATTATGAATGTGTCATAAACATACATAACCAACCACCAATATGGTGTACTTGAAATTAAGGGAAACACCCTACCATTTCAGACCCCATTTCAAACCCCCATTTCAAACCCTTCAGTCATTTTGACTATAACAATTGAGCTGTGTTCTGGCTAGTGAAAATGTTGTATTGGACAGTGGTGTAAAGTACTTAAGTAAAAATACTTTGAAGTACTACTTAAGTAGTTTACTTTACTATTTACATTTTTGACAACTTTTACTTTTACTTCACTACATTCCTAAGGAAACTTATGTCCATTTAGTTTCCCTGGTGTTCAAAGAAAGAGTTCCATCTCTACCTTTCCAAGAAATCAGACCTTTAGAGAAATGTGGAGGACTTCACTATGTAAGACTCCTCGTTGTTTGGTGTTGCCTTTAGGGTGTGCTAACATGCAACCGCTATGTGTGTTTGTGGTCCATTTGAGGTCCAAGTGGCACCTGGGGTACCTTTAGTGCAACCGCTTCACTGACCACAACCACAACCAGTCCAGTTCCTACATACTCACCTGCATGTGAAACCCGTTATCTAAACCCACAATGAAACCAAATATTCCAGAGGTACAGACGCTCGGCATTGTGAGTGACTCATGAGTCTTTGATACAACTTAATCGTTGTTCTTATAACCAGGAAATCACACACACCAGTTGATTCCGGTTCAAGTTCAAGTTTGAGGACCAAACAACTAATGCCGCGATGAAAACTGGAAACTTGGAATTGCGAATTCTCTGACTTCCAACTTCAGTGTGTTCAAGACAACTGGGAACTCTGACTGGGATCCACCAATGTAAAAAAAAATGGTGATCTTTCTAGAGCTCCGACATTCCGACCTGAAGATCTCTGACGTCATGATTTGACCTCTTTTATTTTTTTGAGTTCCCAGTTGTCTTGAAAGCACCATAAATACATTTGTGAACAATAATTGCCAATGTCACTATGAGAAAGGACACAAGTTTTGGGCAAAAGGGTAAGTTTTATTTTCTTTTTTTAGAGAACTTGTAGCAAACTTTGCTTACTCTCATCTAAAACGAGCTAGCAAGTTAGCATTCCATTCTTCTATTTGCTCCATTTCAAGTTGTGGGCACATAGACAATCAAAAGCTAAAGATAAATATGCTGCGGAAATGAACAAGAAACAGTTCAAAGACAGATCACTGTAATTTATACACTTTTACAACAATTTAATTGTAATAATCTTCAAGTGCTAACCAACAATGGAATGTACATCAATAAAATCGAAGAAGATGCGACTTTAAGATTAGACTCTGTGATCACTAAAGATCCCATGGCACTTATTGCAAGAGTATGTCATGATGAGTACCATTTTATGTGTAATGTGTAAATCAAACTGTATTCCTGTCATGTAATACTGTGTATAAAAGTACCATGTATGTAAAGTGTATGAATAATATACACCAAAAAGGGGGGTGGATAAAATACATTCAAATAAAGAGTATGTAAGTGGGGTTAGGGAGGTGAGTTTCTCCTTACACTATAAAGAGCTTCTAGAAAAAAGCCTTTTAAGTCCAATCAATTATTATTATTATTGAAGACCATGCCTTTGCACAGAGACGGAAACTTTACAGTAGACTGCAAGGCTATGTTAAATTAGATAAATACATGAGTATAGTATGTACCTAGGTGCCAAATAAAGTGTTCATCTTAAATCAGCCAAACATCTGCCAATTGTACTTGTGGATAACCTGTGGATTTTGAAAATACTAATCTAAAATCAAGATGTGTCAATTTATTTGTCTAAATGCCATTTTAAAAACAATGCAGGTATTAGAATAAAACTATTTTGGGTTAAGACAAGTAACTATGAGTAAGAGCAAACATCATAATAAGCTTGCAAGCTGAGTTTGAATAATGCATCCAATTAACACTTTGCATTTAGAACGGTTGGTTCCATTATAGCTGATAAATAAATAGTTGATGGATCAATAGGTAAATTAAATGTATTTCTCTCGTCTGCCCCTGCAAGCCGGACGGAATACGCGTTATCACACTCCCTCATCTGATTGGTCGTTTCCATATAACCGTAAGCCGGAATACGCCTCATCACACTCCCACATCTGATTGGTCGAGTAGGCGGGCCTTCTGACTTTTATGGCTGTGGTAACGACACACTCACCCTCACACACCCCTAGCCTGGAACCATGTAATCCCACAGTTGTTTGCTGAGAACATTCCAGTGTATCACCCCCCTAGCAGACTACACTAAGACCACTGTACAGTCTGGTCCCAGTCACTACACTAAGACCACTGTATAGTCTGGTCCCAGTCACTACACTAAGACCACTGTACAGTCTGGTCCCAGTCACTACTCTAAGACCACTGTACAGTCTGGTCCCAGTCACTACACTAAGACCACTGTACAGTCTGGTCCCAGTCACTAAGACCACTGTACAGTCCGGTCCCAGTCACTAAGACCACTGTACAGTCTGGTCCCAGTCACTAAGACCACTGTACAGTCTGGTCCCAGTCACTACACTAAGACCACTGTACAGTCTGGTCCCAGTCACTAAGATCACTGTACAGTCTGGTCCCAGTCACAAGACCACTGTACAATCTGGTCCCAGTCACTAAGACCACTGTACAGTCTGGTCCCAGTCACTACACTAAGACCACTGTACAGTCTGGTCCCAGTCACTAAGACCACTGTATAGTCTGGTCCCAGTCACTAAGACCACTGTATAGTCTGGTCCCAGTCACTACACTAAGACCACTGTACTGTCTGGTCCCAGTCACTAAGACCACTGTACAGTCTGGTCCCAGTCACTAAGGCCACTGTATAGTCTGGTCCCAGTCACTACACTAAGACCACTGTACAGTCTGGTCCCAGTCACTACACTAAGACCACTGTACAGTCTGGTCCCAGTCACTAAGACCACTGTATAGTCTGGTCCCAGTCACTAAGACCACTGTATAGTCTGGTCCCAGTCACTACACTAAGACCACTGTACAGTCTGGTCCCAGTCACTAAGACCACTGTATAGTCTGGTCCCAGTCACTAAGACCACTGTATAGTCTGGTCCCAGTCACTACACTAAGACCACTGTACAGTCTGGTCCCAGTCACTAAGACCACTGTACAGTCTGGTCCCAGTCACTACACTAAGACCACTGTACAGTCTGGTCCCAGTCACTACACTAAGACCACTGTACAGTCTTAGTGACTGGTAAAGGACCAAACACCAGGCCTCTATTGCAACTAATCACTGAATGCTCATCTGTGCAGAAAACTCAGGGCCGAAAGCAGAGAGCATGAAACACATTCAGGATTACAAATCCCTGTTAGGATGGACTATTCAGACTAGGAATACTGGCTATGGAATTGGGAATACTGACTATGTGATTGGGAATACTTACTATGTGTTTGGGAATACTGGCTATGGGATTGGGAATACTGGTTATGGGATTGGAAATATTGTCTATGTGATTGGGAATACTGACTATGGGATTGGGAATACTGGTTATGGGATTGGAAATATTGTCTATGTGATTGGGAATACTGACTATGTGATTGGGAATAATGACTATGTGATTGGGAAAACTGACAAACAGTAAAACATAGGATTGTAATAATAAGTGGATCACGTACCTGAGGTAGCAGAATGGAATGGTTGTTGATGTCATCATGGAGAGAGACAAGAGGGAGGGAAGAAGGGAGAGACATAACATTGTTAGTACAAATTATCAATTATTGAACTTTATTTCATATTATTATGAAATTAAGGGATATGTGCTTCAAAAATGTTGCATTCACATGTGTGTGAGTGCATGTTTGTGTGTATGTGTGTGTGTGTGTGTGTGTGTGTGTGTGTGTGTGTGTGTGTGTGTGTGTGTGTGTGTCTGAGTGTGTGTGTGTGTGTGTGTGTGTGTGTATGAGTGTGTGAGCATGTGTGTGTGTTACCCTGAACCCTCATCTGCCAGCACCTCCTACTTTGACACTACACACACCCAGCTGTCTGTCTATCCCTCCACATTCCAGTGAAATCACCATTCCTGTGACAGTCATGTGTGTGTGTGTGTGTGTGTGTGTGTGTGTGTGTGTGTGTGTGTGTGTGTGTGTGTGTGTGTGTGTGTGTGTGTGTGTGTGTGTGTGTGTGTGTGTGTGTGTGTGTGTGTGTGTGTGCGTGTGTGTGTGTAGAAGAGTCCTATCCTATGTATCAGCAGCAACCGAGCAATGTGATTTAGGCCTAGAACTATTCAACTGCAAACAATAAGACGGGACGATAAACATCACATTCCATGTATAACCCCATAAGACGTCTAATCTGGCTCTCTCTCACGCTGTCCTGTGACCTCTCTTCTCTCTATCTCTTCTCTGTCTGTTCCTCATGCCACTTCTCTGCATTTATCTCTCTTTTATCCCTTGCTTTCACCTCCCCCTGTCCCTCTCATCCCTCTCTTCATATAGAAACAGAGGTCAGTAAGGCCAGGTCCTGGAGACTCAGTGTCTTTACTGATAACAGTTGTCCTCAGAGAGCTTCATCACTGTTCTCTAGCAGGCCTACAGAGCCTCAGCTCCTAGATCTGCTAACTATAAATCAAATTAAATTGTATTTTGTCACTTGCTTCGTAAACAACAGGTGTAGACAACAGTGAAATGCTTACTTACGGGTCCTTTTCCAACAATGCAAAGATTAAAGATTAAGATAATAATACAAAATAAAAGAAATAAATAGTAACACAAGGAAAAATATGATCTGTATAAGATCTGCTCCTAGATCTGCAGTCTGATTCAGCGATTCTGTACGACGTGATTGAGCTGCTCTATAATATGCTCTGGCCTGAGGCCTGCACTAAGTGGACAGAGAGAGGGTACTTAAATATCTGTTGAGTAAGCACAGATACAACAGATATAAAGATGAGGAGACGTTTTCCTGGAACTAAGCCTTTGCCTTACCACTTAAAACAACTTAGCGCAAGCAAGACCAGGCCCACCATGGGAACTGCCACCCTGCAACCCCTCACAACCCTCCTCCTAGCCCCTACAGACAACGGCACACGATGATGACACGTACACCTCGCTTCTTCTCACGCAGCGCTTGAGAAGCTGCTCACGGCAGGCACAGGCTAATGACACGCACAGCCTGATGAACACAGTGATGTAGACATAGAGCAGGCCTCCGTCCATAGAAATATCATCTAGATTCTACAGTATATCTTTGCTTCCGTCACTATAATCAACTGTTCAAATCAATGGGTACTGTTAAGTTCCCAACCACCATCGACTCTCATGAAACACGAACGGAAAACGCGATCTAAACAGAATCATCTGCTTCAATCAGATTTATTTCCCCTCTGAATCTCTTCAATTTAACTAATCTGTCCGTCTGTCCGTCTCTGTCTGTCTGTCTGTCTGTCTGTCTGTCTGTCTGTCTGTCTGTCTGTCTGTCTGTCTGTCTGTGTCTGTCCACTATAATTTGTGTCTGAAGCCTCACTTGGCAGTTGATGTGTGCTCTTAGTGACCTTGCTGCCATAAAGAGGCTCTCTCCCTCCTCTGGCTCTGTCCTTCCCTAGCAGGCAGAGCAGAGCAGACAGAAACAGAAGTGGGCCGCAGATGCATCTGTAAATCTCCCAGCGTCCTTAGAGAGGACCAGGAAGAGTCGTAAACCTAACTGGGGGAATGAACGACCATGGCTTTTATATACAATCTATCAATATACATGAGGAAGACGCTAGCTAGCCCACTAGCCCCCTCGTAAGAGTGGCTGGAGTGAGAGTGTGTGTGCCCTGCGTGTGTGCCCTGCGTGTGTGTGTGTGTTGGGTTTGTGTTACGCTGTACAAAGCCGAGGGGGACTGGTTTATAGATCTGTTACTAGGAGAGGTTGATGAGGAGTGACATTGTGTGATGTTATGTGAGAACACACATGTATAGCACTGTACTGTACTGAGAAAAGACACACAGTAAAATACCGTAAAATGTACTGTATTATACTGTAAAAAAGGTATTGCTACGGTAATCAGAATACATTTAATTATAGATAAATAGTGCCCCATCAAATAGTGCCCCATCAAATTTTAAATTGGTGGGGCACTATAACCACATAGGAGTAAAATTGGTACAGCATTCTCACAAAGTATGTTAATGAGCCACACACAACACTACCATGCACCCACTAATGTTCAAAAGGTTTTTGGCGCTCCGAAGATACGGTAGTGTACTGTATTCTGTGGGGTGCACCATAATTTACAGTATGCTACAGTAAAATGTTTCAGATAAAAAAATATTATGTTGATAATAGTAAATATTACCGTATAAATAACAAGCATGCATGCACGCACGAACGCACACACACACACCTGGAAACATACATAGTGTATCACCACCCTGAGCTATATACTAGGTTCCCTTCCCTCTGTAACACTGTGACTATGTGAGTCTGCTTTATGTGGTGAAAACCATCCACCTCCACCCTTCCTCTCTGGAGAAACTAGGACAGACTGGTAAAGACATTACCTCTGTCTCAGGCTAGCCTCTCTCTCTCTGGCCTAGTGTACATGGGGCAGAGAAAGGGGGGAGAGAGTGAGAGAGAGAGAGAGAGAGAGAGAGAGAGAGAGAGAGAGAGAGAGAGAGAGAGAGAGAGAGAGAGAGAGAGAGAGAGAGAGAGAGAGAGAGAGAGAGAGAGAGGTGAAAGGATATGCATTCACCACATTGCTTTCACCTATCCTGCAGCTTCAATTGATTGTTAATGCAGGAGTAGAGACAAGGTGAGAAGGCCACTTTAGAATATTGAGATACAGCCGTAGAGTACAAGGAGATCTCTCTCCCATCATAGGCATGCTGTTCTCATTAGGGTTAGTTTATTGAGGGACTCAGGAGTCCCACGTTCCAGGCATGGACTCCCTATCCATCAGACTGTAACTGAAGATGCCTATTTCTCAACATGCTAACCCTCTGTTTAGACACACAATTCAATCAGAAATGTAAATTGTTACATTCAAACATAATTTATAAAAAATGTATTTTGGAAGTGGAGATACATCATTTGGAGGTCATTCTGGGGATAATGTATTGCTTTCAACTGAGGTACATATCAAACTGATAGTCACCTAGTTGTGTTGTGTGCAGCTGAATGTAGGTTAAGCCAGGTCTTAAGGTGACTTTGGCTGCGTTCCAAATGGAACCCTATTCTCTTCCCTCTGTCATGAACCTTCAACCCTTAACCACCTCATCTTCTTTCAAAACCCAGTACAGGTCATGAAACTTAAACCCCTAACAACCTCATATTCTATCAAAACCCAGTACAGGTCATGAACCTTCAACCCTTAACCACCTCATATTCTATCAAAACCCAATACAGGTCATGAACTTTCAACTCTTAACCACCTCATCTTCTATCATCTTCTATCTTCTAACCAATCCATCCACATAGGGCTCCCAAGTGGCGCAGCAGTCTAAGGCACTGAATCTCAGTGCTAGAGGCTTCACTACAGACACCCTGGTTCGATTCCAGGTGGTATCACAACAGGCCGTGATTGGGAGTTCCATAGGACAGCGCTCAATTGGCCCAGCGCCGTCCAAGTTTGGCCGGTGTAGGCTGTCATTGTAAATAAGAATTTGTTCTTAACTGACTTGCCTAGTTAAATAAAGGTTACATTTAAATATATATATTATGGCAGATGGCAGGGAGAGGTAAGGGGAGTGGTAATTGAAGGAAGATATCTTGCAGCCCGCTGGCTCCACCCCTGAGTCTTATGTGGACTTCCTGCCCCAACGAGGCAAGCCTGTTGTGTGCTTGGGGATAAAAGAGGAAGCAGGCTGCACAGGAGGAAGAGAGAGAGAGAGAGAGAAAGAGAGAGAGAGAGAGAGAGAGAGATAGAATATGCATTCCCTTTCCCACTGTGTGTAAATATCCCTAATAAATTCCCCATTCGCATTCTAGTTGTGCTTCCTGTGCGTGTTTGGTTATTGAACTTGGTGGCGTGGAAACCCCACACCCTTGAACCTGCTACAATATATTTATAAATTAAATTAAATAGAGCCACATAGTGAATCAGTGTCTCCCAATGCCCTGGCCTGTGGACCAGAAAGGTTTAGTGGTCCGGTTAAACCCCCCTGGAGATTCTTATCAGGCTGCTAAAACAACATGGATCAACATGTGGCCCATTCCACCCACTGCTTTTGTTCAGCAGGTTTCAAGAAAGAACTGGCTAGAGGAAAGTTGGTGCTGGGATGTGAGTGTGTGTGCGTTCGGGTGTGTATGTGTGGAAACCGAGTCCCATTAAATTGCTCCAGCTCACTGTTACAGTTAGAAAACAGGAAAGAGTACAGGAAATGCCGTTCTCCAGAAATACATCACACACACACACACACACACACACACACACACACACACACACACACACACACACTAAATTAGGAACGCCACTGAGACACACACACTAAACCAGGAAGGAAGAATGATATGTTGTCCATCACAAGCCCCACTAAATTATGAACATTCACACAGAGACCCTTGTCTATGTCCTTAACGCAGACCTAATCAGAAACTGTGTGAAACATAAACCTCACTCTGTATTGTTTCTTAACTGTACATGCTGTATTGTTCTCTCTCTCCTCCTCTCTCTCTCTCTCATTTATTAAGCTGATTGGAAGAAGATCTTTCGGTTGGGTTTCATGCTTGCTGAAAAATCTGAACTGATACAGAACCATAACAACGAGGAGAGGTCTGTCTTTCAACTCTGTGTAGAGATAGACCAGGACACGTGAAGGGGTTCAGCAGTCAGCACCACATACAGCTATATTCAGCTATACAGTGTTAGTCGATTAGTTGACGATGAATACAGTAACGTACATCTAAAACCTGGATCGTCTAACACTGCCATATGTCAGGGGTATTAGAGTACATTCCAACCACTAATTCGACCACCAATTTGCGGGTCAGCCAGTTATTGCATTTGTATTTATTATGGATCCCCATTAGTTGAGCCAAGCTACTCTTCCTGGGTTCCAGCAAAATGAAGGCAGATTATACCATTTTTTAAACATTACAATACATTCACAGATTTCACAACACACTGTGTGCCCTCAGGCCCCTACTCCTACTACCACATATCTACAGTACAAAATCCATGTGTACGTGTATGTATAGTGTATAGTGCGCATGTTGTCGTGTGTGTGTATGCATGTGTCTGTTCCAATGTTTGTGTTGCTTCACAGTCCCCGCTGTTCCATAAGGTGTATTTTTATGTTTTTTAAATCTAATTTCACTGCTTGCATCAGTTACTTGATGTGGAATAGAGTTCTGGACTTGGGGACTGCTATACTGTCACCTCTTTGTCACTCATTGTCATGCCAAGTCCAATTAACAATGGAGTTGGCAAGACACAAACAGATCTGGGACAAGGCTAGTTATTGGGTGTATCTACCCCCCCCCCCTCTCGGTCTACTGTGACAGTTATAAGTCCCTAAACAAACTGACCCCTGTCAGCGGAAGACCCATAATCCTCCCTGCAGGCCTGCAGTACAAGCCATTCATTACATCACACCTTGGTCACAGCCACACAGGAGGGCTTCGGTTCAGCTCCACAGCATGGAGCTAATGTCAACTCAGATTGACTAAGTTACAGTTTATTGTTGTACTGTGCTGTACTGTACCATACTATACTGAATCAAGCTATACCAAACTATACAATAACAGAGCAATCATAATCATATTGCATTGTTTTGTCCTGACATAAACAAAGTCTCTAGACAGAACTAATATGTTACGTTGCAACATGTCTACAATGGCATCTAATTAGCAAGTCAACTATGAAATGAACCAATTTGGCTACCATTACGTGTATTTGTGTATGTGTTTGTTTGTGTGTGTGTGTGTGTGTGTCTGTGTGTATGTGTGTTTGTGTCTGTGTGTTTTTGTGCTTGTGTGTGTAACCCTTTGCTTTAAACAGTCATACAAGTCCAGCATTCCTCCATGTAACTGAGTGATGAAGATGATCCTTAAACTGACCACACTTTATTTGTACTTGAACAAACAGATGGGAAGCAACCAAAACAACATGAAAGACACAATACAGACCACAAACTAACACAAACTGGGGCTGCATCCCAAATGGCACCCTATTCCCTATATAGTGCACTACTTTTGATGTGGAGTCTTGGTGGAGTTATTGGGTCCTGGTGAAAGGAGGCACGCAAGCCTCTACTATGTCTCTCTTATGGGTTCGTCCCAAATTGCACCCTATTTACTAGATAGTGCACTCATTTTTACCGGGGCCCATAGGGGAATAGGATGTGATTTGGGACACACCCTATGTCTCTATGAGAACCATGGGATCCGTCTTTCTTTTGGCAAGCTGGACCGGTCCAGAGAGGCCAGTTAAACGTCCACTTGGTCGTCCTCGCTCGGTGATCCGTTGCGACACTGACCACATATTTATCTTGGGACTGCATCGAGGAACACTACGGATGAGGGTTAGGATAAACACTGGGTACCAAATAAACATTCTTGTGTCCTCTTCTCATAAAGACAGCTCCCATTGCTGAGAGTGTTTCAGAGTTCTGAACTACAAGATCAACGGACTACATCTGGTCAAGACACACATAGTACGGCTATGATAGTGTTAGGGTTAGGTCACTGATAGGGTTAGGTCACTGATAGGGTTAGGGTTAGGTCACTGATAGTGTTAGGGTTAGGTCACTAATAGGGTTAGGGTTAGGTCACTGATAGTGATAGGGTTAGGTCACTGATAGTGTTAGGGTTAGGTTACTGATAGGGTTAGGTCACTGATAGGGATAGGTCACTGATAGTATTAGGGTTAGGTCACTGATAGGGTTAAGTCACTGATAACGTTAGGGTTAGGACACTGATAGGGTTAGGTCACTGATAGTGTTAGGGTTAGGTCACTAATAGGGTTAGGTCACTGATAGTGTTAGGGTTAGGTCACTGATAGGGTTACATCACTGATAGGGTTAGGGTTAGGTCACTGATAGGGTTAAGTCACTGATAGGGTTAGGTTTAGGTCACTGATAGGGTTAGGGTTAGGTCACTGATAGTGTTAGGGTTAGGTCACTGATAGTATTAGGGTTAGGTCACTGATAGGGTTAGGGTTAGGTCGCTGATAGGGTTAGGGTTAGGTCACTGATAGGGTTAGGTCACTGATAGGGTTAGGTCACTGATAGTGTTAGGGTTAGGTCACTGATAGTATTAGGGTTAGGTCACTGATAGGGTTAGGGTTAGGTCACTGATAGGGTTAGGTCACTGATAGGGTTAGGTCACTGATAGGGTTAGGGTTAGGTCACTGATAGGGTTAGGTCACTGATAGTGTTAGGGTTAGGCCACTGATAGGGTTATGGTTAGGTCACTGATAGGGTTAGGGTTAGGTCACTGTTAGTGTTAGGTCACTGATAGGGTTAGGGTTAGGTCACTGATAGGGTTAGGGTTAGGTCACTGATAGGGTTAGGTCACTGATAGGGTTAGGTCACTGATAGAGTTAGGTCACTGATAGGGCTAGTGTTAGGTCACTGTTAGTGTTAGGTCACTGATAGGGTTAGGGTTAGGTCACTGATAGGGTTAGGGTTAGGTCACTGATAGGGTTAGGTCACTGATAGGGTTAGGTCACTGATAGAGTTAGGTCACTGATAGGGCTAGTGTTAGGTCACTGATAGGGTTAGGTCACTGTTAGGGTTAGGTCACTGTTAGGGTTAGGTCACTGATAGTGTGTCACGTGAGGGTGCAAACAGAGACCAAGACGCAGCGCAGGGATTGCAGTTAGACATTTCCTTTACTGAATATTCAATCAATGTGCGAACTGACAAATAACAAACACGATATGACAAAACGTAATATCAAACAAAGCACACTTACTGTCACCGTGACATGTGAAATATACATATAATGATATACACAATGCCATATACAATGACCCACCTGCCTGTGTATTTCGGTATATATTTCGAATTCACGGAGAACAGTAAGTGTGCTTTTGTTACGTTTAAAATCGTGTTTTGTATTAAACGTGAAGTTTGTATATCGTGTTTTGTTTTGTGTGTGTAGTTCGGACAGATATCATTGAATAGTCAGTAAATGAATTAAATATGTCAAACTACTATCCCTGCGCTGCGTTTTGGTCTCTCGATGCACCCAACCATGACAGACCTTGGGCTATGTAGGCACCCGGTCGTGACATAGTGTTAGGGTTAGGTCACTGATAAGGTTAGGGTTAGGTCACTGATAGGGTTAGGTCACTGATAAGGTTAGGTCACTGATAGAGTTAGGCCACTGATTGGGTTAGGGTTAGGTCACTGATAGTGTTAGGGTTAGGTCACTGATAGGGTTAGGTCACTGATAGGGTTAGGTCACTGTTAGGGTTAGTTCACTGATAGGGTTAGGTCACTGTTAGGGTTAAGTCACTGATAGGGTTAGGTCACTGATAGGGTTAGGTCACTGATTGGGTTAGGGTTAGGTCACTGATCCTTGGTGAGTCACTGCTCTCAAACGACATCTCTTCTATTCTCTTCCAATCCACTCTACCAAGTGCACACATATCTTTGAGGGAAACACTAAAACCTCAGAAGAAAAAGTATTTTTCAAAGCATTTCCCAAAGTCGTTTTCAAGTCATTTCCCAAAGCCGTTTTCAAGTCATTTCCCAAAGTCCTTTTTCTTTTCCAAGATAAAAGGCCAAACAACCAAAGCCCTCTTACTGACTGATGGAACACAACATACATAAACACATGGAATATACATTTAACTGCAGGCCTCGTCAAAGACTTCCTAACGGAATCTCTGAATAATAAAAGTCTTATAAACAGTGTCTTGAGATGGAGTCTCCACATTCAGGCATATAAACATGACACACACACACACACACACACACACACACACACACACACACACACACACACACACACACACACACACACACACACACACACACACACACACACACACACAGAAACAGACTGACTCAACACACACTGAAGCGGAAAATGCCTATCACTCTCGACAGTATCCCTATCACATTAATTAAGCCATTATAGGTAATTAAGTCATCAAAAGACAAAGGGATTTCATAAAGTTCTTTGTAAATGTGTCATAGTGGTCAAAATGAAGCCCCATTCCAGGGGACAACCCCTAATCTTAACCTCAAATAAGAGAGCACCACCATGGAGAGGAGAGGCCATGGAGAGGACAGACCATGGAGAGGACAGGCCATGGGGAGGACAGACCATGGAGAGGACAGGCCATGAGAGGACAGGCCATGGGGATGACAGACCAAGGAGAGGACAGTCCATGGAGAGGACAGACCATGGAGAGGACAGGCCATGGAGAGGACAGGCCATGGAGAGGACAGACCATGGAGAGGACAGACTATGGAGAGGACAGACCATGGAGAGAACAGGCCATACCCTCAGGACATACCATGGAGAGGCAGGGTTCCTAGTGGTTGGGCCAGTAACCGAAAGGTTGCTGGATCAAATCCCGAGCCGACAAGGTGAAAACCTGTTGATGTGTCCTTGAAAACCCTCATTTGCTCCAGGGGCGCCGTACTACTATGGCTGTCCCTGTAGGTAGGACGTCACTGTAAATAAGAATTTGTTCTTAACTGACTTCCCTAGTTAAATAAAGGTTAAATAAATGGAGAGGACAGGCCATGGAGAGGACAGACCATGGAGAGGACAGGCCATGGAGAGGACAGACCATGGAGAGGACAGGCCATGGAGAGGACAGGCCATGGAGAGGACAGAGCATGGAAAGGACAGGCCATGGAGAGGACAGACAATGGAAAGGGACAACCCCTAATCAAAACCCAGCATAAGCCATGACCTATGGCCCTCATCCCTAACTAACCCTCACATGGTTACACCTCCCAGCTGCACCACCACCCCACCACCTCACATCCACCCCTCTAACCCTACCTCACCCCCCCTCCACCTCCAACCCTACCTCACCACCACCCACTCACCACCACCCCTCCAACCCTACCTCACCACCCCTCCAACCCTACCTCACCACCACCCATCCACCACCACTTGCATGCCTTGATAGTGCTTTAATGCAAACCATTCATAAATGTACATACCAATCTAATCAGACGGAGACAGAGAATGAATATAGGATCATACGCACACACACTCACTCTGAACACCAAGGATTCATTACAAAGACAGGAAGAAAAAATATGATTCTGGAATTTGGGTCCGAACTTCCACTGGACCCCAGACGGTTTCAGTAACAGCTCTAACTGGAAAATATGCATCAGATAGTCACCAGTGTACAGTAATTCTGAAGGGGACTGTTATACTGAAGGTATAAGGTACGATATTGGCCCTGTCAACCTCCCTTCGATACTGGCCCTGTCCACCTCCCTTCCAGCTCCCCAGGCCACACACCCTCATGGCTGTCCCACCCCCACTTTGCTCACAACACCTCTGAGACAATCAGCGATCCCACCTCCACCCCTGCTCCCTCTGGACTGATCCTCAACACCACCCTTCCCCCCACCTCCCCACCTGGGCTGGCTTTCACCACCAACAAAGTGAAGAGAGAGCTGGAGAGACTACATCAGTGGAAAGCGGCGGGCCCTGATGGCATCAGCCCAAGGGTGCTTAGGGTCTGTGCTGACCAACTGTGTGGAATACTCCAGTGTCTCTTCAAACTTAGCCTGAGCCTAGAAAGGGTCCCTGTGCTGTGGAAGACATCCGGCCTCGTCCCAGTGCCCAAGAAGGCACACCCCACTGTCCTGAATGACTTCAGACCTGTTGCGCTAACATCCCACATCATGAAGACCCTGGAAAGGTTAGTCCTCGCTCACCTCAGACCCCTGGTGTGTACATCACTGGACCCCCTGCAGTTCGCATACCAGCGCAACATCGGGGTGGATGATGCTATCATCTACCTTCTGCAGCGGGCCTATTCTCACCTGGACAACGCAGGTTGCACTGTGAGGGTTATGTTTTTTGACTTCTCCAGTGCCTTCAACACCATTCAGCCCCTGCTACCGGGTGAGAAGATGAAGAGGATGAAAGTGGAAGCACCCTTAGTCTCTTGGGTCACGGACTACCTGACCGGTAGGCCATAATTTGTGCGACTACAGAGCTGTGTGTCAGAACTGGCAGTGAGCAACACAGGCCCCCCCCAGGGAACGGTCCTGTCCCCCTTCCTGTTCACCCTCTACACCTCAGACTTCAAATATAACTCTAAAACATGCCACCTACAGAAGTTGTTGGATGACTCTGGGGTGGGCAGGAGGAGGAGTACAGGAGCACAATCAGTGACTTTGTGTTGTGGTGTGAGCAGAACCACCTTCAGCAAAACAAAGGAGATGGTGGTGGACTTCAGGATAACCAAGGCACAACTGACTGCAGTCACTATACAGGGGATGGATGTGGAAATGGTTGAGTCATACAAGTTCCTGGGAGTCCATATGGACAACAGGCTGGAATGGGCTGATAACACTGGGACTGTACAAAAAGGGCCAGAGCCGACTCTACTTTCTGAGGAGGCTCAGGTCCTTCAACGTGTACAGAAAAATACTGCATACCTTCTACCAGTCTGTCTTTTTTGCAGTGGTGTGCTGGGGAGCCAACATAAAAGCAGGTGATGCTTCTCGGGTAAATAAGCTGATCAGGAAGGCTAGCTCTGCCTGGGGATGAGCCTTGACACTCAAGAGGAGATGGCGGAGATACGGATCCTGGCCAAACTGCTGGCCATCATGGACAACGTCACCCACCCTCTGCATGCCATGGTCATGACGCAGAGGAGCACCTTCAGTCACAGACTGATCCCACCACAGTGTTTTTATTATTACCCTCACTCATATCATATGCATTTTGTAGCTATTGAAGTATTTCTCTGCCATCGACCTGCATAGTATAGTTAACCATGCACCATCCGCAAATGTATAGTGTACATATTCAGCCAACCACCCATACTATGCAATGTATTTTTATAGCTTTTTTTTAGCACTCCAGACTTCTTGTATTTCTATACTTTTTTATGTATCATGTATCATGTATCATGTATCGTGTATCTGTCTTTTGTGTATTTTCGTTCTGGCATTTTGAACCTGCCTTATGTTTTGTTGTAGCTGCTTGACAAAGTAATTTCCCCCCGGGGATCAATAAAGTATCTATCTATCTATCTATCTATCTATCTATCTATCTATCTATCTATCTATCTATCTATCTATCTATCTATCTATCTATCTATCTATCTATCTATCTATCTATCTATCTATCTATCTATCTATCTATCTATCTATCTATCTATCTATCTATCTATCTATCTATCTATCTATCTATCTATCTATCTATCTATCTATCTATGTAAGATCATAACATAGTCTACAGATGGAGGATCTTAATTTGAGCCAGTTTGCTACAGAAGGAAAATAATCATGCAGCAACAGGAAATGTGAATTATTATGTGGATTATAACTCCTGGACATTTTTTAGGGGTTGATACGTTATTCGTTAAGGATAAAGGGGAGGTGACTCTTCTGTTAGTCCACTTCTTAATAAAACCTTTTTTGAAACAAGCCATTACACTTCATTATCATCATGGCATTTCATTATTATTGTGGTTATTTCTTATAAATATTAATCAACAAATTAAGACCTTTGCCTCCCGAGCTCATTGGAGAGTTGCAGCGATGAGACAAGATCGAAATTGTGGAGAAAAAGGGGGTAAAATACAAAAAATATATATATACACAAAGTTGAGTATGACATTGTTGTCACCCGTAGCATTGAATGCAAGGGAAGCCACCAAGCATTTGGCCTCCCTTGATAATTTTTAAAATAAAATAATAGCCAATCAACATTGAGCTAAACTGAGTGAGCTCAGGTGTGAATGGTCCTGGCGCACCAAAATAAAGTGTCAACGAAAGCCAGTTTGGATTTGGCTTTAATCCAATCACATCACATTAGAAGCCAAACGTCCTTGACAGAAAACTTGACTTGTTGCATCTTGTTGCTGTCCTCCGGTGGCTAGCTAGCTAGCTAAAATCGTCCCTTTCCTAAATTAGCCATGGATGGAGATAGAGATTTGGACTTGTGGTTTTACTTAAATCTCCATACTGGGCAATGATTATAACAGCGGTTCTGATCCAACCATTAATTTATACATTGTGCCCCTGGCCTGAGAAGATAGAAGTTCAACATGTAGCTAGATGTAGTATGCTAATGTTAACTAGCTGGCCTGGTGTATCGTTGCCCATGAAAGGAAGCTAGGCTAGCGAGCAAGTATTTTAACCAGGTAGCCAAGGACAACAAAACTAAAAGCGTGTACTGTAGAGTCATAGACCGTTTAGGCAACATGAAAGAAGAGGATGGCATTGGCATTTCTCTACAAGTAGGGTAAGTCAACATGTTTTTACTACTTGCACACACACACACACACACAGACACACTCACAGACACACACAGAAATCAGTACTATGGACAGCCACATCATATTTAGCTTACGTTGACTGGACTAAATAGTTTTCGGTATATTTTAGTTGTCACTGTATTAGACTAAGCATAGGTGATTTGATGATGTTGATATGTTGTAGTTGAAATGTGCTGGAATAGCGGACACAGCTCCTGTATTCTTTGCGACTTGCGGTAACTCTATGGTTCGAAATCAATAGTTGTTTAGTAGTCCGAAAATGTCTGAAAGACTACCTTGCTTGACCATGCTGTAGGTCATGTAACTGTTTGTTACATGCGATATGTGTGGTGGACTTCACCAGACAGATGTTGCTCTCAGGTTTAGTGATGAAACAAAGGTGTGGTTGAATTTATTCTGCCACTGTCTTCTTATTGTCTCGACCTTAGGTCTATATATCATGGTGTCATGGCATATGAACTAACAGGTTATAGAGCAAACAACGCAATTATCACAACACATAGGTTGTAACATTTATCCATGCGACGCTACCATATGTTGTTCAAAGAGAGGACGCAGTAATGAGATAAATAATGGAGCCTAAAATAGCCCTTTTACAAGATTAAATCATGACAGGAGCATTTGATTTTTATTAAAGAGATGGAGTTCAGACAGGCTACTTTAGGAAACTTTCTGAATGGACATTATAACCTATAGAGAGAATCAGCGAACTCACACATGCACACCCCCGCCACCAGCATAGGCCTTCACAAGAGCAAATATTTCTACTTTCCTTAAAACGTGTAAAAAAATCCTAGGCCTAATTTAGGCTTTCTAAAAGTAGCCTATAAATTTGAGTAATCCTGCGCGAAAGGGAGGCGTAGTGGAAGCAAGCGCAGGGAGGCAGGAGGGTAGGGGAAATAAACTTAATGCAATCTAAATGCCGGTTCGGAAACAATGGAACTCCATAAACATGTACACACTCTCACAAGTAGACAATCACCGACAGGGAGCAGAGGGAATAAGACGCACAAACAATTAGTGACAAATGGGGAACAGGTGTGAAGGGAACAGGACAAACGGACACTGAGTAGTGGATCGGTGATGGCTAGTACTCGGGGATGTTGACCTATTCCGGCAGCCCGCCCCAAGTCGTGACAATAAGATAATGAATTGACAAGGAAAGTACAAAGGGGGCAGCTATGCTATAGCAGGAAGATGAAATTGACAATCATTAAAATAGAAACAAATACGCGTAACGTGTCCATAGCGTGTTGGAATGATTATTCAAATACTGTGAGGAACTATTATACAATTTTTTTAAAAGGACTTTGTTGACTTACTGTGTGAGGTGATGAAAAAATCATTGAAGCCCAGCTGGGCACTTTCCTACATTTGACATTTGCAAGAAGCAGGCCAGCCAGGTACATCTATGCGTGCTCAGGAGCGCGTGCTCCATCAACATTAACAGGACAGAGAAACCAGACATGTTAATTGCTCACTTGGAGTGCTTAAATGACGGTATGAAATAAACCAAAACTCGTTTCTCACAAGTGTAGCAGGTTGTGAACTTTGCAAACAACGTTTCCACTCCGAGAGACCTGGCCTGATCAGCGTTGATTAGTCCTATAAATTAAGAAAGGATTCTGTATCAAACTATACCATGCCAGGTTGGAGAGGATTGACACAACATTAGCACCTCAGAGCAAGAGCAACCTTGTCGACTGCTGTTGAATAATTAATGAATAGTCAGACACATCTAACCTTTTTTAAAAGAAGACAGATTTATTTATTTACTAGCAATTAATAAAAACGTGCCTTGTATAAAAGAAAGTCCACACATTAAACATTTTGTTTACTGAAGTGTCACAGCCTACAGCGCTCTACACCCCCCCACATCTAGCGGATAGCTGCTGGAGCATCAGACCACAGTTAGAAAGAGGAGGTGTAGACAGTTTAATAGACAGACGAAGTTAGCTAAACAATCCCTTATAATCATTAGTAAACACTCCCGCTATTAGGTAAAGTTTATCTACATGAAAATAAAGTGAATAAAAAAAAATTGTGACACAGACACACACACACACAGACTCCAGTTCAGGTATGCCCTTACTTAGAGAAAGCACTAGCTCTGTGTTCCTACTGAGTCCGCAGTCCCCAAAACATGTCTTGTTTGACACAATAACCACAATGAACATAAATATGCTAAGTCTTCCTTTAAACATTACCAGGCTATGGAAAGTGACCCTATGCTAATAACAGGTTGGTTTCATGGCCACTGGTTCTTGGGGTAGCACAGGGTGACAACAAACTTGTCAAGGTCGAAATACCACTTACCAGCTAACTGAATCAAAATGCTAACTTAGATGGTCTAATACTCCTTTTTGCTTGGTGTTTCAACGTTTTTATAGACTGCATGCTCAGTGACTAGCCATGCTCCTTCCATGTGAACTCTCCTTGGGACATCAAATGAATTAAAGGATTCTGAAGATAACCAACACGGTATCTCCACAACAGTCACAGGCCTAAGGCATCCATCCTCTAGAGCAGGAATTGTCCTTGACTCCACTCTCTCTGTTCCTGTCTCCAGTTATCCCTCTATAACCCTCTCTCTGCGCACAGCCATCTTTATGCAAATTAGGCTTATCTCTAATGCCTTGCAGCATTTCCTGCCATACAGGAAATGCTCGTCTGGACACAAGGAACTGGGACAGGAAGTAATTAGGACTATAACACACACAGAAACACGTAGGGAGGCACGCGCACACAAAGTAAAGACACAAACACACACGCACACACACACACACACACACGTAAAACAAATGCACACACAATACACAGACACAAAGAGAGAAAAACACAAAGAGACACAAAGAGACAGTATGGAGAGAGATAAAGACACACACAGAGACACACAGACACATACACACACAGAGACACACAGACACATACACACACAGACACACAAACACAGTCACACAGAGACATACACACATACACACACAGAGACACACAGACACATACACACACAGAGAAACACAAACACACACACACAGCGACACACAGACACACACAGAGACACACAGACAAACACACAGATACACACACAGACAAACACACACAGAGACACACAGACACATACATACAGACACACACAGAGACACACACAGACAAACACACATACACACACAGAGAAACACAAACACATACACACAGACACACACAGAGACACACAGACACACACAGAGACACACAGACAAACACACAGAGACACACACAGACAAACACACACAGAGACACACAGAGACACACAGACAAACACACACACAGAGACACACAGACACAGACAAACACACACACACACACACACACAGAGAGAAACACAGACACACACAGACACACACAGACACAC